>JAOXJP010246041.1:0-22589 GCA_025762735.1 Platanus orientalis | reverse complement strand
ATATATATATATATATATATATATATATATATATATATATAAACTCCCATGGACATTTAGTCATAACAGATGTATATATATCTGTATTCGGTTCATTTATAATCAGATATTTAATGAATGGATATTTAAACGAATCGGATACATATAAGTTCATATTTGCTTCAAACAGGCACAAATATGAACCGAATACGGATAATAATCATATATTTGCAACCCTAATCAAGAGTCATAAAATCAGTGGATCTATTCAAGCATGGTGTGCTAAATCACATATAGGATACACAACCTCTCAAGTTTCAAAGATTCGACTCCAATATATTATTTCCCACAGAAGGCTAGTGCTAATTTCATCTCTGTAAAGTTGGAGGTGGTCTCACATGTTGAACACATTGGATTATGGTATAGGCCAGTATAATTGGGGTCTATCACATGTGTGCTCTTTAACAAATTAAACAACAACCTTTTTTTATAATAATGATTAAAATGGTGTGAAATTCTAATATTTTTTCCCATCTTTTTGATCATTCTATAAGACTGGCTAAATTGACCTTCTATTCATTGATAAATTGGTGTGGAATATTTTACTTTTAACATAATTAGTTTGTTGTCGTAGAATTGTCCTCAAAATAAAACATTTCACTGTAAAAATGTACAGCCATGCTTTTAGGTTGCATCTGAACACAAAAATATACATGTTTTTTTTTTTAAGGAGCATATGCTCATTTCATTTAGTTGTCGATCATTCGAATACATGATTCTATTGTAATAATGGATGCTAAAACATCAGTGACATCTGTTGTGATGACCCGCTTTGTATAAAAATGGCAAAATTATAATTTTACCCCTATACGGGTGAAATTGCCCTTTACATGTTTAAATATACCATAAAGAGGTTTAGTAACCCATTGGACAAAATTAGAAGTGTAAGACCAAAGTTGAGCCGCGAACCTGTCAAATTCGAAAGTTATCCCAACTTTGCATTTATGATACATTCGCAGGCCCACTGGCATAAATTCAGAGATAAATGGGAGTCATAACATACATTTATGAAAATATATAAGAGTCTATTTTTCAAAAAAATAAATGGTATGCAATTACAAGTTTCCTATAAGAAGTTATGCTTGTTTTACCACGAGGTGTCTGTGCTGATAGACTTACGTCTTTAGGGTAACTTTTTGGGCCCACTGACACCAATCTCAAGTGAATTAAGGTATGAACTATATCTTGTTAAAAACTTATTTGAGTCTAGTTTCCAACTCAACAAACAGAGATCGATTCCAAGTTCTATAGAGAACGTTATGAGCATTTTCGTGAGAGGGGGTAAGAGTTGTAAAACTCTATTTTGGATCGATCCAACTTATTTGGATCGATCTAAGATCAAACTGAGACCTCTCTGATCTTAGAAGAGTATATGAATAGTGTTTGATCGATCCAAATGACCCAGAATGCGATCTTTTGAGAAAAAATAATTGATTTTCTTCATTTTGGAGAATGTGGGACCTCCCCAAATTCAACCCAAAATCCTATAAATAAGATAAAGAAAGCCTAATGACCTCATTTACATCAAAAGATAAATAATTAGAGAGTTTTAGGGGAATTGGGGGGTAAGTGTGAGAGTTTTTCCCAAAATTGAATAAGTTTCACTTCAAACTTTGGAAATCAATTAGTTTAGCTCATTTTTTTCCCTAGATTTTCACTCTCTATCTAGTTAACACTATTTCTATATCATTTTTATAGATAATAGGAGTAAAGAGAATGAGGTTTTGGAGGGTTAGAGAGATTGAACAAACAAGAAGACAAAAATAGTGAGCGTTCATACATAATGTGCTATTCTTTTGTTCATTCTACTATTTCTTCATAGTTATTCATCTATTTGGTTGGTATTTTGGCTTTTTCATTACTTGATTGCTAATCTATGAGGTTTTGTTAACTTTACTTCACTTGATTGGTATATCTATGAGATTGGGTGAGTCTTCATACATGATGTGCTATTTTAGTTTCTTCACCATTTGATTATTAATCTATGAAGTTTTAGTGGGTTCACATCATTTGATTCAAAGATTTATGAAATTTTAGTGAGTTTACATGCTTAGTATTCTACTCTTTTGTTCTCCTACAGATTTCTTTATGATTATCCATTGTTTTGATTTATATATCACTTTATGGTGAAGTATTTTAAGTTTTACAATATTTCATCACTTGACTTGCAAATCCATGAGATTATGTGAGTTTTCACACAAGATATGCTAGTCTCTTGGATTTTTGTCATTATATTAATTGGAAATCCTTAGTTGGAGGAGATTTTAATTTCCCTTCATTGTGGTTGCCTTGTGGAGGATTAATGAGTTTTCAAGTTGATTTATCTACTCTTACTATTCTTCTGCACTTTTCTCTATTTTTTGTTGTCATTTTAGGTGATATGACAAATTTTCATTACTTCTTGTTAAATCTATATGAAATTGATGATTCCAACTATTTTATGGAGTGATTTATTTTCATTATATTTTGATAGGTAACTTGATTTAATGAAATTTTAGATTCTATTTGTAAATGGTGAAATCTATTCCGATTTATGTATGTATTAGTCAAAATTTAATTCTTCTACTTTGCTACTATCATGAATTCATTGAAATCCTAAGCTTCTGTCTATGATTAAAGGGAAGAAGGTTGAATCCATATGAAAGTAAAAAGGGAAAAATGATTTCTGCTCCTCATGCTTGATGTTTCCCTTGATTTCCCTATAGATGAAATTCATATCTATATCATCATTGCTAGATGGTAGTCGTTACTTACTTTAATTGACTTTGAGTTCTATTGTTTATGCTATATTGTATACTAGTTTATCATTGATGCTATTATTATGTTTTCCACTTGATTATATTCACTTACACTTGATTTGATGAGTTTCATATTAGTATCCTTGCATCCACATGCATGACTTGTTTGAGACTTTTACACTATCGTTGGTTTTAGAGAGTTAGAAAAGGAATTTCTGAGCATTTTGTTTTGATGTGAGTATGAAGTATTACTTCCCATTTGGTTTTAGGTACAATATTTACATGGTCTCACTTATGAGTTTTGTTACCTAGATTTCTCTTGCATTGTATCTTTATGTAATTATATATTGCTCTATATATGCATTGATTTTAAAGTATTGTTCTGATTATGAGGATTGTGTTTTAGACCAAATCACTGGGTGACATTAGCAGGTGAAGATGACACTAGTTGTCCACCAACCCTTAATGTCTTAGGGGATTTTTGCGGGCTAACCCTTGATGATTTTGGGGATTTTTACAGGCTAACCCTTGACGCCCTAAGGGATTTTTGTGGGCTATATTGGTCTTATGACGCTATTTTTAGACCCAATCACCGAGTGACGTTAATAGGTGAAGATAACACTAGTTGTCCACCATTTATATTAGATATTTTAGTTTTGTTAGGGACCCTACATGGGTCATTCTAGATTTCCATTTTGTAGAAACCTTACATGGGTTACATGATTTCAATTTTGTTAGAGGCTCTACGTGCGCTAATCTGTTGAATTTGTTAGGAAGTGTTTTGATGAGATTTGGTCCAAGAACCCTACATGGGTTAAGTTATTTTTTTCAGAAGTGTGTTTTGGTGAAAACCCTTAATGGGTTCATGAGTTGAGAATTGTGTTAAGCTTCCATGAGCATGCATCAGTTTTGATATCTATTAGCTAAAACAACTTATTTGAGAGGTACTAAGGCTTATTTATTTATGAGTATTTTTTAAGCAAACATTTACATTACATGTTGCACTTTCCTTATGAGTTACACTTTGTTGATTTCAATTATAGACTCTTGTTGATTTGACTTATTACTCTTGCACCCGTATTAGATTATGATCATTGTTGTAGTTAGTCGACCCTTATATATTCATTTATTCTGATTTGGTATCATTCCATACTCGTGACATACGATTTATTCTATGAGACATAATGTATGTTCTCTCATGGGCATTATAGCTTACCCATGTTTTTAATCCTCTTTCAGATGGAGCACTGTAGCACAAGATCCTTGGTAGGTTCAGTTCCAAAAAGATGGTTCGTGGGGATGAGCAGACTGTTCACGTTACTCCCTTTTGCCTATTTATTTTTAGCACTCATGTCTGAGACAGTTTAGGTTTTGAGACAATATTTAATTTAGTTAATTAGTGGTTTTACTTGAGGTGATGAACATGATGTTGGATCGTTTGAATGACTTATTTGATAGTATTATTTAGATGTTTATGGGTATGTTTAGTTTGATGGATGAGATTAGTAGTTATTTGTTATAGATATTGGGAGTTATTGTCATATTCCGCTACATAGTTTAAAATGTATATGTTTATATTCCATTGCACTTTATTGATGAATGTTATTATCTTATGATTACACTTCCGCTGTGAATGTTTGATAATTAAAGATAGTAATTGGATAAAAGAAAATATATATATATATATATATACATTGTAAATCAATAAGTTAAGTAAGAAACCTCTTCTGCAAGGAAATGATAATGTCACATTTCAAGATTCGTGATGCCTCACACATATATTTCCTTATATTACCCCAATTTCCCTATGTAGGTTTCCAGGTGTGACATTTGTCATACTCCAAACTTTGGATATATGATTTGCTGCAATAACTGCCATAGTATGTGCAACTTGGCTCTATGTGGATTAGAGATTTGTAAAGTAATAGAAAAATGACAAGATATTTCTATAATCTGGAAAAAAAATTATGATCCGCTATGGAGGATGGTTTCCTAAGTCATTTAAAAGGTTTACAACAGAGAGACAATCAACCTCTAGAATAATTGACTCATAATTAGTATCTTGGGCGAGCTTTCGACCCATGAAAAAAATCCATGCCTTCATCTCTTCTGCCAAACACACATGGAGTTATTTTGATTATGCTCTCAAACATTTTCCATAATGGTCATGAGCAACGGTAGCCATTGCACATGTTAACCCTCCCGTGCCATCTACATTAATTTTAATATAATCCATGGGAAGACAACACTAATGATTTGGGTTGGATTCTGTTATAACAAAGAATGATTCTTGATGGTTGATGGCATTTTTGGATGAATACTTTATATCATACCCTTGAACCAAATCCATGGAGTTGATAATCACTAATTCCACATAGATGGTTCGGTTGGCGGAAACTTGCTTGTTATGAGCTTTCTAGATGAGCTAGAGAATTGCAACTTAAAGTATGAATATCAAAAGATCTGGTTGTTGATTAATCCACTCATTGAAGCTCTTTCTATGCTTTCTAGAATGGATGCCCAATGGTGATTCAAACCAAACTACTTGTGAAAAATCACACTAAAAATAAGTGTTCAAACGTTTCTACCTCCATGCCACAAAAGGTGCAGTGTTGATCAATTGTAGGAATAAATCATGATAGAATAGCTCAAATGGGGATTGATCCATGTAGGCATCAACAAATAAACATCGGGATGTGTGGTGGTAGACATTTGATATTCCACAATGTCTTTCAAATGATGACCATGTCATTATCTTTTGAGTTTGAAGAAGAAACTATGGATGTTTGGATGGATTTTTAGACTAATTAGGTTGTAAATTTTCCCGAGGGAGAATGTCTATAGACAAGAGAATCCTCCATTCAGTGTGATCCTTTGCTTAGATGCTATATATTTAGAATTGCATTTGCTATTGGGAGTGAAAATATTGTTGAATATATGCTACATGCCATTTGTTCATTATGGGAACCATTAATTCGTGAACCCATGTTGCATTAATTCCCTGTTTATTATCTCAAGTCATGTGATCGTGAATGGAAGGAATCCATGGGTCTTGCCATTTGTTAATGCTCCTGCCTATTCTTATAGTCCAACATGTTCCTATATTCAATATGTACCTGTACCATATGACACTGGACCACATTTTACATTTTTAGATGCTGATTTCAGATACATGCAACATTCATTTTCCTATAACCACTTGTAATGAAATAATTTTATTTGAGTTTTCCAAGGCTTTTGTAGCATAACAGAATGTTTGTAATGAATTTATTTAGATTTGCAACGATTTGTGTTTGATAACATAAGTCATTTCATGTTATAGAAAAACCTAAGTTGATTTCATTTCTAATTGTAGTTAACAAATCAATATAAATTTGAATGATGACTACAAATGCCTTGAGAAACTCAAATGAAATGACTACATTACAGGCGGTTGCCAAACAGGTTATAACTGTTTCCACATAAATTTTGGGAATAAACTGATGGACATAAACTATACTGGTAAGGCAGATCAAACGTACTTGATAAAAAACTGTACGCCTGAGTGTGTAGCATATTAGCCTTCCGTCCGTTGTGATATTTTGTTCATGCTACAAGAAGCTACAGCGATTTGTCGTGTATAAAAGACTGCTTTCTTTTTAAGTGTCTTATGGCCCAAGCAGGAAAACCGAAGTCTTCATATATTTTCTTCGCCGGATCCATCTATCGCACCCGTTCCATACTAAAAGGCAGTAGACATTAAGCAAGGCAAAACCAGTCCAGCTCGCGCATAAGTTTCACAAATAAAGAAAAGCAAACAGAAGCGCAATGGCTCGTTACGATCGTGCGATTACAGTATTCTCTCCGGATGGTCATCTTTTTCAAGTTGAGTACGCGCTCGAAGCCGTTCGTAAGGGCAACGCTGCCGTCGGAGTTCGAGGCACCGACACCATTGTCCTCGGCGTCGAGAAGAAATCCACCGCTAAACTTCAAGACTCTCGGTAAAACTTTCTTGTTGGATTTGCCAGTTTTTTCATTGTACTTGATAAAAGTTAATAGTTGATCTTGGCCAAGGGTGAGGAAAATGGTTAGGGTTAGAATTTTGAATCTCTCTGGTCAATTGAAAACCTAGATAGTAGATAGTGTGTTCAGAGTAAATGACTTGATTTTTTTGAACGATTTTTTTCTATCTATTTATGTTCGGTTTGAAATAGAAATCTACGAGGATTGTCGTAAATATCTGGTTGATTTAATAGTGGAGAGTCTCGTAGGCTTGCTGTATTTTTGTTGATATATATATCGATTGAAGTGCATTAAAATTTTGTGTTCGACCGAAATTTCTGTTGATTTTTTGTCCTTAGGTATCTTGTCATCAGATTAAGAGTTAGGTCTTTTTAAAACGTGTATTATGATGACTATGAGGATCGCTGGTAGTGACTGGAGATATCAAAGACGTGTACTCGTTGATTCAAGGGGACCATATGTGTTTAAGAAATCTATTCAATTTGCTTCAACATGAACCTTTTCCTTTAGTTAGATTTAATGTCTTTTTTGGTGCCAGAGTTTTTTCTTTCTTGGATTTGTTATCCCATTTGTGAGATCTGTCTGATCTCCCATTAACATTAGCATTAGCGACACTAGAGTGAAAAATATGTAACCTCTCTGATTTTTTGTCCATTCACCGGCTTATTTGCCGCATATGTTTTCCAGATCAGTTAAGAAGATTGTAAACCTGGATGATCACATTGCATTGGCCTGTGCTGGGTTAAAAGCAGATGCAAGGGTTCTGATAAACAGGGCACGGATTGAATGTCAGAGCCACAGGCTTACAGTTGAGGATCCTGTAACAGTTGAATATATCACACGTTACATTGCTGGTCTTCAGCAGAAGTATACGCAAAGTGGTGGTGTGAGACCATTTGGTCTTTCTACACTGATTGTTGGCTTTGATCCATACACTGGTGTTCCATCACTTTATCAGACAGATCCATCAGGGACATTTTCAGCTTGGAAAGCTAATGCGACTGGAAGGAACTCAAATTCTATGCGGGAGTTTTTGGAGAAGAATTATAAAGAAACTTCTGGGCAAGAGACTGTAAAGCTTGCAATTCGTGCATTGCTTGAAGTAAGTGGGTGCTTGGCATAATTGCATGTTTCTATATCTGTTAGTTTTAAATTTCGTTTTACTTAGAGGTCCTTATTGTTGAATAGCTTCTACATGTTTTATGTTTTCAGAATGCCAATAGTCTTCTTTTCTCAGTCCTCATTGGTGTTGTGTCATAAAATGGCTTACGACATAAGAAAAGGCTAGTGTTTTAGTGACTATGTCAAGTAAATGACATAAAATGCTTCAAAACTCTTAAGTCATAAGTGACACTACTCAGGCCTGGATATGTTCTTGGTGCTTGATGTGGATATGGATAATGACACTAAGAAAATATCTATCTGATATGAAATACTATAGAGGAAGGTGTGGATTCACGAGGTGTATAGAGATGCATAATTTCGGGTAACTATAATACTGTAAATTTTACATCTGTAGATGAGTGATGAAATAATTGCAACCAGATGACAATGGGTCCTCATGTAAATTTTGAAATACCCACCTGGACCAACTCCAAGTAAACCTGGCAGAGTTAGAAATAATACTGTAAGTTTTGCTAAATGGGGTTTTGAGTGAAATCTCTTCAACCAGGTGAGATATAATCTTACAACAACAACAAACAGCCTTACCCCAACTATTTGGGGTCGGCTACACAAATCCTGTTCCGCCGTTCCGCTCTGTTTAGCGCCATATCTGCCGTTAAAGTACAAGCTGCCATGTCCCTCCTTACTACCTCCACCCAGGTTAATTTTGGCCTTCTTCTAGTCCTAAACTCCCACGAATGAATTCATTCCTAATTTTATCCTTTCTAGTCTCGCCACTCATCCATCTCAACATCCTCATTTCAGCCACTCATTTTATGTACTTGTTGTTTGTTGGCTGCCCAACATTCTGCTCCAGGTGAGATATAATCTTAGTTTATCAAAATATCAATTATTTTTATCTAATTTCTAGCTGTTCATCTGAACTTTGTAAATAGTATTGCCTTCTTCTATCAAGTGTCTTGTTGCTGCAAATGATATCCATTGTTTCGAGCTAATAATTGACAGAGTATATCCACTCCCTCAAGCATATCTTATCGATATTTGGATACACATGTTATTTGCATAGCCACAATGCTTTGTATCTTATTGAGATATTGGATTTTTTTTTTTTTTGGGGGGGGGGATATTGGATTATCTTTTGATCAAGTTGGAATAGTTGCATTCTGGCTTAGAGAGGACTATTTAGTGAAAGATATACTTGATTGAGGGGTACTCATGGAAGTGGAACTAATATTCTAGAATCTACCTGTAGTCAGTTGAACATCTGCTCTTGGGATATAGAAGTTTTTATTTTTTTAATGTCTTTTAAGGTGTCAAAGTGGGTCCCTTGGTGTGCTGGTCGACAGCCCCAAGAATCCAAAGTTCCTATTATAAGTCCTAGTTTTTAAACATGGAAATTTCTAAAATATTAGGAGTTCTAAGTCTTTAAAAGAGTAGTCGACCATGTAGTAGGGCAGTGAATATTTGGAATAAAAAAATTGGGTTTTTGTGAAGCCTTCGGTTGTCAGGGAACTATCCCTTTCTCTTGCTACTCGACAACTTCTTCTACTTTCTCTACTCCTAATCCCCCTCTTCTTCTTCTTCTCTTCTATTCTTATCACCGTCTTTTCTTCCTGTCTCTTAATCCCAATCTGTTACATCTTCCTACCATAATCATCACGTGGATTGATCTCACCATTACGCAAGAACCTAGTTGCTAGAATTTAACAAGCTGAACAGCAGTTGCAACTTCACGAGTGGATTTCTTTGAGATTGCTTTAGGATAAATCGTTCCATTCTAATTAAGGTAATCTGATATTTATTTGTCAGATTTTCTTATTCATCCTAATTGTTATTTGAATCTAAGAACTCCCTATTGAATTCTTTGCTGAAGCTTTGTCTATCTAGACTTATTCAGTTGTTCTTGAACTGACTTTGTCATTAAAACTAGAATCTCTGAAATTGCCCCCCTATACATCCCTTTTCCATTGTTTTCTTTTAGGGTTTTTATCTCCTAGGTGTTCCCCTCTAAACCCCCAAACTCCTTTTAATTCCTCTTCTTCCCTGCTGTTTTATAAGCAAAGATCCCTACAGGTTTAATGAAACCTCCATTAAATAAAGTAGGGCCAGAAATTTCATTATTTTTTGTATCACGTCAACTTAGAATTCATTGAAATTTGAACATAGACCTCTATCAGACCTCAGTATCTGACTATAAAATTTTGAGATTTTTCTGATGCATGACCAGGGGTGGTTACCCTGGAAATTACATAATTGCCCCTATGTGATATTTTTTCTTTAATGTCTTATTTCTAGTTTCTATTAAGCACACTACAGCAGGTGGTTACTACCTTGCCCTAGGCTAATCCCAACATTACAAAGGAGGCTACAAGAAAGGAGGGAAAAAAAACACCAAAAACAAGCAAATAAACCCCCATTATACAATATATTGATTTTTAAATACCAAGTAACAGTTTTTCTAGAAGAATAATTTTGCTTCTGAATTGCAGTAGGTTGGTTTATTTAGTAACAATTCAGACTTAGTAAATAGAGATTTCTATATTTGATTTAATTGTAGAGATGGAAGGAGGCCATCCTACATGCCCTCTTTATTTATAGAGTTGTTCATTATTAGTTCTTGAAGCTGCTGTGGTTGCTACTGGCATGAGGCATCTCTCTCTCTCTCTCTCTCTCTCTCTCTCTCTCTCTCTAGCTGTGACTCCTCTCTTGATTGGTGTGACTCCCATCTCTTGGATTAGAGGTTAGTATGCGACTTCAAAGAACCTAATTTGGATGTCAAACTTGATCTTTACCCATTTTCTTCTTCTTCTTGTTTTTCTCTCCCTCAGTGTATATCTTCTGTTGTTTTAAAACCCATAGGCCAATTCTACCTGTTTGGTTTTGTCCTCTAACTGGTAAACCCAGATTTTAGTTCCTTCTAAGGATTACCTATGACAGATCTACCTTTCATCTATATGAATTCCATTGTTCTTTGATAGGATTTTCTCTTGCATCAATTTTTATTTAAAAGTTTCCCCCTGTATCTGTGCACTTCTGGGTCTTTGTGAGAGACTTCAAATATATTTATTTATTTATTTTTGAGATTTGAAAGACTTGACACATCAGGTGGGAATTTTGTTTTAAAATAAGCACTTAAAGTACAACCATGGTTATGAAAAAACAGCTCAAAACAGTAGCAATCATACAGAGCAATTGTGTACAAATCCAAGTGGAACAATGATTTCCGGTTGCAATTGATCAATTTGATGATGTGTTGAAATTCTTTCATGTTTGGAGCTCGAGAAGATGGTTAAAAGAGTTCCACTGGAGTCATGATCTTAGAAAAACAATAGTTAATGGCTTGGGTGCTGTTGGTTTTGCTTCAATTGAGCAAGCTCAACTTTGAAAAAGAAAGGTGGTAGATCTGCTTCCATTTGGCTGAAAGTAGCTGCTTCAGCTTCAGCCACTTGAATTTTGCAGTGTCTCTGTGATCAGAAGTGGTGACAATACTCCTGCTCCTTGTTGATGCTTATGCTGAGGCATGTTTAATTTTGGAGGCCTAAGCTGGCTAAGGGGTCTCTGACTCAATTGATCGTGGGGCACAATCTGACCCAAGCTAGCCTCATGATTTGATGATGGTTGTTCTCATATGGCGAATGAAGATAAGGAAGGGTATGATATTTCGGATTCATGGATTACTGATTTTGTAGAGGAGGGAGAGGAAACCTTGGATGAGGACTGGGAGGCGGAAGATGATTAAGCTCTCAATTTTTCTGTAGCTATTGATCACACTCTGGATCTTATCAAGTAATTGGGAATTTTCTTTCTAAGAGGCAATCAACATACCCAGGATATCTTCACGAGATTTGAAAGTTGGGACAGACTTAGGAAGGAGTCAGATGATCTTGTTAACGTGATTGGAAGAGATGATTCACATTGGAAAGGCAGAAGTTCATGGAGTGTTTATAAAGTTAGAAGGGGGTTGATGGAAGAAGCTGGAAGTGGTAAAGAGCACTCTTGATGTTGCTTTCTAGGCCTTGTAGGGGTAGATCTTCAGGAAGCTCTTTGACTCGAGAAAGAGGAAGGGGGAGAGATCACAGAGGCAGCTTTATCACTGCCTAATATCTGGTTTTGAAATCACCGTTCTATTCCTGCTCTTCATCTTTTTCTCTCTTTTTTGATTGGAGGTAGTTGCTTTTGATACTTTCTGAGGTGTGATTTATCTATATCATGTGCGAGCTTTGTTGTTGGCTGGAATCTTATTTTATTTTGGTTGATGTCTTCTACAGCTGCTAGGTTTGAAACTGCCAGGGAGTTCTTGTTGCTTGGGTCTGGGCCTGTTTTCTTTGTCTCTGGGTAGTTTGATGGATTGGGCTTGGGCAGTTCAATCTCTTTTGTTCATTGTATTGGTTGGAACTTGAGTCTGTTTGTCTTTATTTTGGATTGGTTTGTTGGTGTGGGTGGGTTTATCTCTTTTGTTTGTCTCTGTAGTTCTTTGTGTCTGTTGGGGACACTGTGTTCATAGCCCTCCTCTTTGTTGCCTTCTGTTAATAATTTTTTTAGTTATTGATAGGAAAAAAATGGTGATTTTAGTGTAGTAGTTTGTGGAAACTCTAGAATGATGCACAAACCTTTCAAGTACCATGCTTTTGAAGTAATCAATGTTATTATCAAATCAAACCATTATTACATGAGAAGGTGGATGTGTCTGCAAATTTATGTATTTATTCTAGAGGTGTGGAGTTTGTTTTCAACCCAAACAGCCGTTACCAATACACTAAGTTGGCCCAAAAAGCTATACTAAAATGATGCACACAGACAAATTTGGAATGACGGTTGTTTTGGAAAAAATCAATGGGTGTTATTCTGCCTTTTTCAAGCAAAGGAATATAAGTCAAAGTGTTGAAAAGAAACAAAATCATATGTCAATGGGTTATTTGGAAAGTGATGGAGGTTAATAGGATTTTGGGTATTTCCTTTAAGGGGTTGGAGGATAAAGTGGAGGAGCTGTTTAGGGAAGTGGAGAGGCACCACAGCTAGAGTCTGAGAAGGGGTTGCTCATTGCAAAGGCCCAGATCTTCTGGAAGTCAGTGCAGAATGATTCAGAACTTACTCTCTACTGTGAACTATGATGGCTGTATTAAAGGCAGGAGCAGGGGGTGTGGGAGGAGGGGCAAAGAGCATTCTGTTTATGATGATGAAGATAAACTTTCTCTCGTGGAACATTAGGGGGTTGGGGAGAGTGGAGAAACGGCTGAGCTTGAAAGATTTGTGTGGGAGGGGGGAAGATAGACTTGTTGATGATTCATGAAATCTAAGATCCAGAAGTTTTGTAGTAGGGTGGCAGCTGAATTATGGAGTATGAGGAATTTTGCTTACCTTCATAAGGAAGTTCAAGGTAGTTCTGGTGGTTTTTTGGTGGCTTGGAATAAAAGAACCCTGGAGGTGGAAGACTATATGATTGGGGATTTCTTGATATCCATTTAATGCAGAAGCCTAGAGGATAATTTTTGTTGGGTGTTTTTAGGAATTTATGGTCCTGTGAAGGCCGATTGCGATAGATTGTGGTCAGAGTAAAGAAATGTGACCTCGATATGGTATATTTCCTAGTGTCTAGGTGGAAACTTTAATGTTGTCAGACATCCATCCGACATGAAAGGAGCTTGTCGATTATCCTTAGTGATGAGGCTTTCAGAATTTATAAACAGTTGTAATCTGCTTGATTTGCCTTTGAAGGGAGCTAGAAACACGTGGTCCAGTAGGCAGGATGGCCATGTAACTTTCTTATGTAGATTGTGTAAGGAAATGTGGGAAGCTGAGTAGGAAACATTTTCAGGCATCTCTTTGCTATTTCCCACTCATCTGTTGGCAATGGCATTTCCTACCTGCTTCAGTTTCTTGTTCGTACATTTTGAGAAACTTTTGGGCTGTTTCCTGTTTTCGTTTCTCATAGTGGTACTTGCACCTTTTCTAGCAATAATGGTTCTTACGAAAAATGGGGGTATCCTTCGAAGGTATCAAATTCAAGGTGGAGGAGCTCTTCCGGGAGATTGAGAGAAGATGTAGGAGTCCGAGATATCGCAATGGGAGGTCATGTGGTAGATCTCAAAGTAAAGGATCTTGTAAGTTAAAGAGGTTGGAGTCCACGGTTAGCTACGATGAAGCCCTATCAAAGGAGTGTAGAGGCAGGTGTTGGCTGAGAATGGTTGAGAAGGGGGAGGGGACTGTTTCATCCAAAATTGTTATCCACGAAGATGTCAATACTGGGTTGGAGCATTAGGGGATTGGGGGATCGTGACAGAAGGTTTTGTGGGAAGGACTTGTGTAGGCGTTGGGGTGTTGATTTACTCATTTTGAAGGAAACTAAGTTGTTTGGTAGGATTTGTGGGGCAGGAAAAATTGGGATTTTTTATCCATAAAGATGCCATTAATTTTGCAGATGGGATTCTGCTGGCCTGGAATAAAGATGTCATTGAAGTTTTAGATTCGTGTGTCGATTCGCATTCTGTTTCTCTCAAGTGCATGACTATTGCTGATTCTTTTTGTTGGGCCATGTCAGGTGTGTATGGCCCCCATGATTCTGCGGAAAGATTGGTGCTTTGGGAGGAGCTGAAGAATGTGCATAGGAATTGGCCAGTGCCTTGGTGGTGATTGGAGTATGGTTCGTTTCCTGTTGGAGAGAAATGGCCTTCATTCTCTGAATCTCTATCTTCTCAGATGAGGCAGTTCCCTGATTCTATTGAGGATCACGATGTTGTCGACCTTACGTTAACAAGTGCTGAATTCACTTGGTGAAATAATGTCACTCCCAAGATTCACGGATACACATTGGGTTCTGTGACATGACAAATCATCTTCCTTAGCCTTCCTTCCAACACATAGGTTGGCGGGGGAAGAAATCCACCCAAAATTCCTAACAAAATTTCAGTAGCATAATAGCCCTAAAGTGGACCTAGGGGATAAATAGTAACTCCATTTAATTAAAACATATAGGTACCTAATAGACAACATATATAAAACGCTCCCAATATATTCATAATCCATCCATCCATCCATATCTATAAAAAAGTAAATTCGTAGACAAAATATGCCAACCACCTGATTGTTGGTGCTCCCGAACTACACTAAAACTCTACTCCTCTTGTCTTGATCTCTGGCTAGGACTTTCTACGAGTTTGGTAAATTTTTGGATCAGCTTCACAAGCTTAGTAAGCAGTAGTTAGAATCTTCCACCATTCCGCATGCAACACAATCATCGCATTTAAGAGAGCATACATTAATCACAGGATTCTTTAAAACGAGGTATATCAAGTAAAGAATATCATGTTATTGACAATAACTATAAGAAGCCATTAAAAAAATGCATGTTGTAACTCTTGATGCTAATGAAATGCTGTATCTCATATCATCTAACTCAATACATACATCTTATTTCAAAATAATTCTCATGAATAATATCATGCTTCCACATTATTTAATATGGGCATTAACTAGATATATAAACATATCAATCTTTTGCCTTTAGTAGACCCTCATTCTTGCACAACTGTCAATACTAGTAAATAACATATAATGAGTTCCAATTCAACATATAATTGCACACAATATTATTCAATGTTGAACTCCGATTCCAGCATATGAAAATGTCAATATCTAGTCCGTACTAGCTTCAAATCAAGTATATAAAGTGCTAATGCTCAGCCCATTTTGGGTTTCTATTCAAACATATAAAATAATAAGGTTCAGTCCATGTTAGGCTCTGCATATGCACATATTAACATTTTTGAATCTCTTTACTTGAGACAAATACTAAATGACTTAGAAATGACGTAGCCCCATTTGAAACAGGCACGATCACCACTTATCTAAACTTAATAGTGTCATTAATCAAATACTAGCACTCATTCCCAAAATACATATAAACATAATAGAACTTAACCTATTAGGCGTAATGCCCAGATTCAGTTTCTTTTAAGCAGTAAGATTTAGCATGTAACTGTGAAGTTGGTCAACCTAACATCAGCATAAACTTTATAATGCATGTATTAGCACACCACACAATCTTTAGAACTTAAGACCCAAAGTTGTAGAAAACCAACATAATTCATGCTATAAAAGAATATAGATTTCTCATATTATTGAAATTCAAGAGTCAAAGCATTAATAATTACACACAATTGCATAAATTAGTACTCTAACTTGGATCTCTATATTTTCTGTTTCAAATTTTATAAACATATATGTTAGGGCATTCAGGCCCAACATCTTGGCTACCCAAAATGTCTAGAAATAGCCCAAAACCGGAAACTATATATCTTCTCTCTCTCTCTCTCTCTCTCTCTCTCTCTCTCTCTCTTTAAACTATTTCATTAGAAAGGAAAACAAGAAGAAGATACAACAATTGAGAGGGTCGAAAAAGAGGAAAAAACAAGAAACAAGGGGAACTAGCCCTTAGCTAGTCAAAGAGATAAATACAAGAATTCCAATCCCTTGTGTTTTTTTTACAACTCATTCATGCTAAGGCATCCAAGCCCAATGTGTTTGGCTACCCAAATATCTCAACTCGTCTAAAGTTTTTTAGCATAAAACAGGGCATAATATTCTCATCGATCTAGCTTGAATAAACCCCCTAAAATATGAAATTTCAGCATATTCTCTAAGAAATTCATCCTCAAAACATCTTCTAATTCCTTTGTAGAAAGGTCCCCATAGAGAGGAGAAGATTAAAGAAGGAAGGGCCCATATGTGAAAGAGAATAGAGAGGAATGTGAAAAACCCTAATAAACCAAAAACCCCTTACCTGGTTGATTTAGGGTTCTCCACACCCTAGCCAACTCCACGGCTGCCTCCTTTCTCTTCCTTCGTAGTCCTTCTCTTCTTTTCTTTTCTTCTTTCTTCTTGTTCTTCTTTGTCTCTTCCTTCTCCTCTTTTCTTCTCCTATTTGACTGGGTTGGGTCGTTGGTTGCTTAAATAGGGCAACTGATGCCCTCCCCTTCTTTTTAAATTCCTTCTTCTCCTTCTTTCCTTCTTTTTTTTCCTTCCGTTTCTTCATTTCTATTTTTAGTTCTAGTTTTTATTTTTATTTTTATTTTTATGTTGGGTGGGGAGGTTTCGGTTGACGAAGGTTGAAACTTCCCCCTTGTATCTCTTTTATTTGGGTTTTAATTTTTCCTTACCTACCCCAGAAAGGTTTGGGGTATTACAAATAATCAAGAGAGGCAGAGTACAAGTTGGATTAATAGATTCTTCTTTTGGTTGATTGGGTTGATCATTTCCCTCTGTTGCAGTAGTGTGCTTTCTTTAAGTCAGTGTTTGATCATTGTCATCTCTACTTGCAGCATTTGGATAGGATTCTGGATTCATCCCCGTTTCGTTTTGAGTTGATGTGGTTGGAGGTGGTGGGTTTTATGGATAAAGTGGTTGTTTGGTGGAATGATTTTCATTTTGAATGTTTGCTTAGCTTCATTCTAGGCCAAAAGCTTAAGGCTCTCAAGGGCGCTATCCATAAATGGAACAAGGAGGAATGTGATTTTTTTTTCTTTGATAAGTGACGAAATTTTATTGAAAAAAGAGAAAAACATAATGATACAACAAGACTCCAGATGTGTCATGATTGACAAACCTTACCCTGGCCCTAACAATAACAACCTCTGAATCCCCCTCAATAATACAACCCGACACCCCCCTATTCTTTAACTCCTTGAGTCCCTTCAACATGCTTTGGTTTTACCTTTGTAGAGTCACATTGGGAAAGTGGGCTACTTAATACTTTACAACAAGACTTCAACATGCCTTCATGATTACGAACCGCACACCCATACTCTGCCGGACTAGGGTTTCCTTTGGAAGCTCTGTCAAAATTTAGTTTTAAAGTACCTTGAGGAGGTGGTTTCCAACATTCATCTTTTTGAATTTGGGTGGATGGAGGTAAGTAGGAGATGGAAGTTACCCAACCTCTTATGAAGTTCGAGAGGAAAAGGGCTTTGAACTTCGGGGTAACAAGTAGCCAGCTTGCCACTTCCCTAATGATTGCCTCAATTACCTCTTTGATGTTCCTCGATTTATTGTGAAAATTTTGGTTGTTCCTTTCCTTCCATATGCCCCACACAATGACATGTAACAAACATTCCTCAAACATTTTTCTTTTAGTGGTCACACCATACCAATGCCATGAGGAGAATAGATGAGTAATTTTTTCCGACCTTACCCAATTTGTACTCATGCATGATAAGAAATAGGACCATATCTTGCTTGAGAAAGAGTAATGAAGGAAAATATGGTGAACTGATTCCTTGTCCCTATGACAAAGAAAGCACCAATGGGGGGATAAGTGCATGAATGACCTTCTTTTTTGAAGCATATCCATTGTGTTGATCTGGCCTAAGGCTGTAGTCCATGAGAAAACATTTACTCTTGATGGAGCGTCGGGTTTCTAAATCATCCGGTCTGGAAATGAGGAGTCTGGATTGATTGGAGTAGAGAATGCAATGAAAAAAGATTTGGAAGAAAACTTTCCGGAAGACTCAAGGGTCCAAACCCTTTTGTCCGCATTTCTCCTTGATAGGAAGACATCATGAAAAGAATCTAGAAGAAAGGTGACCAATTGAGCTTCCTAATCATATAAACCTCTTAAAAAAGGGAGGTTCCATGATGGGCCATGATTAGTGTTAGAAAGGATATCATCTACCATTGCCTCTTTTTGAGTGGAAGTGAGGAACAATCTAGGTAATAATGAAGCCAAGGTGGAATCCCCCCCACCATATGTCCTTCCAGAATTTAATGGATCGTCCATCTCCAAGTGCAAACCTAGTGTAATGGGAGAATATAAGAAATAATTTGCAAATGTTTTTCCATTGGATGGACCAAGAGGCAGAGGGATGATGGGAACAATCCCACCCATTTGAATGAAGTCCATATTTTTGAGATATTGTGGAGTGCCATAAAGAGTCCCTTTCTGTTGAGAAATGTCAAAGCCACTTACCCATCATAGCCATGTTCCTTTCTTTGATTCTATCGATACCCAAACCACCCTCCGACTTGGACTGACATACTTCATTCCAACTAACCAAATGGTCTTTATCCATGCCCCGTTCCCATAGGAAATCTTGTTGTAGCTTCTCAACTTGAAGTGGTATTTTCACTGACATTTTTAATAAGGACATGTAGTATACCGGAAGATTGGAGAATGCGGTTTTGATTAATGTGATCCTTCCTCCCAAGGAGATCTACGCTCTTTTCCAACAATCCAGTTTGTTTTGTATTCTTTCAAGCACTGGATCCCAAAAGATAAAGATTGTGGAGCACCACCTAAAGGTAATCCCAAGTATTTCATCGGCCATTCAACAATTTTGCACCTAAGAATTTGTGCAAATTGAGACAGATCTGCCCCGCTTACTTCAACGCAAACTATTGATGTTTTTGACATATCGATTTTGAGGCTCGAAATTGTTTCAAAGATTTTAAGTATATCCTTCAATATCCAAATGTGGGAAACATCCGCTTTTAGGAAGCACATTGTGTCATCTGCAAACTGTTAGTGATTGACTGAGAATCCCTCATTGCCAATAGTGTAGCTTTCTTTTATCACCTTTTCTTTGGCTCGAGCCATTAATTCGCTAAGGCCATCTGCTAATAATGTGAATAAGAGTGGAGATAAAGGATCACCTTGCCTTAGTCCTCTGGATGATTCAAAGAAGCCTTTTGATGTGCCATTTAACAACATGGAGAAGTGAGGATGATCAAGACAACATGAGATCCATCTTATCCATCTTTACCCAAAGCCTTTTGGCTCCAACACCCATTTTAAAAAATTCATATCAACTCTGTCATATGCTTTCTCAAAGTCAATCTTACATACAATGCCTGGGATCTTAGATTTCTTCCTCCCGTCCACACATTCGTTTGCAATGAGAGTGCTGTTCAGGATTTGTCTACCCTTTACAAAAGCACTCTGAGAATTGAGGACCACTGCTTCAATAACCTCCCTTAGTCTTATTAATAGAACCTTTGCAATAACTTTGTACAAGCTGCCAACCAAGCTTATGGGCCTATGATCCACCAATTCCTTCGCTTTGGTCTTCTTAGGACGTAAAACCACGAAAGTTGCATTAACCCCTTTGCATATTACTTTTTCAAAAAATTCAGCAAACACATCCATTAGGTCCTCTTGAATAATGTCCCAACACTCTTGATAAAATAACATTGAAAACCCATCCGACCTAGGTGATTTATTTTTCCCCATACACATGATTGCATTCTTAACCTCTTCCACCGAGAAAGGCTTTTCAAGCTTAGATGCCACTTCATTATCAATCCGAGTGGAGAATAGATTGGGGATTTGGGGTTTAACCCTCCCGTCCTTTTTATATAGGAGAGCAAAAAATCGAATGACCTCATCTTTACTTTCTCTGAAATCCTTCTCCACATGACCTTGGATAGATAAAGAGGAGATTGTGTTTTTTCTTTTTCTACCGTTTGCCATTTTGTAAAAATATTTAGTATTTCCACCACCATCTTTTAACCATTTGCATTTTGCCTTTTGGCTCCAGAATATGTTTTTCCCTCTTAGAATGGATTCTATTTCTCCCGATATATGTTTTTTCTTATCTTTAAGATGTGGAGGAAGACACCTATCCTCTTCAAGTTTACGGTCCAGATATCCCATTTCATTCCATATTGAATCTTTTTTATTTTTGATGTGTCCAAAAGTGTTTCTAATCCATACTCTCAGTTTTTGTTTTATATTTTGCAATTTTTTCATAAAACAAAAACCTTTATAACCTTGCAGATCAAATTCCCTCTATCATTCATGGAGACAGTCCTTGAAGTGTGGATGAGATACCCACATATTCTCAAAGTGGAAAGGGATATGGTCATAGTTGACTTTTGAGGTGTTGATCGTAATAGATCAGTGGTCAGAGACAATTTTGGGAATAGCTTCTTGAAAGAAATGGAGGTATAACTCTTCCCAGTAGTTGGAAAACTAGAATCTATCTAATCTTGATAGTGGGGGTTCTCCTTATCATCCGTCCACGTGAACTTCGCATTCAATAATGGGGAGTCACGTAGATCACATTGGTTAATAAAATTACTAAAATCCCTCATGCTACATGTAATATTGGTGGGCTGGCTCTTCTCACGCGTGAATCTAATGACATTAAAATCACCCCCACCACCATTGGACCTCCTTATTGAGCTCTATCATTTAGAAGCTTGGTCTAGAAGTCAGACCATTGTTGAGTCCTACATGGACCGTGTCCTCCAGAAATCACCATTCTAAGCCGGAGGACACTTCCGCAAGCTTGATTAAGACTGATAAGTTTCCCACAAAATTTCATCCATCTTATTAACTTCCATCGGATCCCATGCAATAAGGATCCCTCCCGATGTGCCGCTTGCAGGAAGAGCACACCAACCAGTCAACTTTTTCCCCACCACACTTTCCACCCGCCGAATGCACATGCTTTCTTTCTTTGTTTCCTGTAGAATCAATATTATCGGATTGAATTTGGAGACACTCCTGAACAACCCTCCTTTTTCTCACACCTCCAAGCCCACAGACATTCCAAGAGATGAGCTTCATGGATTAACAATTTTTTTCCCTAAGTTCTCTTATCCCCAATTTTGCTGTCCATATTTTCCTTCTCCTTCATATCCCATTTCAAATTCTTGAGTTCTCAACTTCCTTTACTATATTTTTTCTGATCCTTTGCTATCTCCTTCCTCCTCAACATAATAAAAAAACTTCACTTCCTGACCATTCTTGTCATGAACCAACAAACCAAGTCTCTCCATCATAATATCCACCCTTTTTTTTTGCAGGTATCATTTGGGAACCATTGACATCGTCCTTATTGAACTCCAAGCAAGCCTCCATTACCGCCATAACACCCCTTTCCTCTACAGATCGGACCTCATGGACTTCCACAATATCTTTATGGCTTTTTTTCAATAGACGGATCCTTAAGGAGAATAGAATTGACAAAGCACACTAATAAAGAAATGTTTGAAGTAGGAAATTGGGAAACATGAGTGATTGTAGAATCATTTGGAATAGAATTAGCAACAAAAGAGTTAAGAGGTACCTGGAATTTGTGGCAAGATTTGATGATCTGGATTTGACACACCATCAGAGCTCCACCCTTCCATTTCAACAATTTTAATTGCTCTACCAACCGAATCCAATGAAGGAGTTGAGAAGGCCTCTTCAGAAGAATTTGTATAGTCGACAATTCGGCTTTCACGTTCAGGGGTGAAAAGATTGTGAGTCACGGCTTCATCATCCCCACTGTCTTCTATTTATGTTTCATATTCGGAGTCACCAGACTCTTCAGTTGAACTCACCTCACTCCTGTCCGATAAAAGGGTTTCTCCAGCTACTAAGCCCAAATCTTCAACATCTTGCCATCTGCTTAGAGCCTCCAACCTAAGGGGGTTGTTGTGCTGATAGACTATATCATTTGTGGCCACTGAAGTTACTGATTCTAACGCAGTAAAGACTTCTCTTTTAGAATATGAAGGGTTGGAGAGGTAGCCATTAAAGCCTTCTATTGTAGAAGAGAATACCCCCAAACTTGAATGTTTGCTTGTCCTCAAGCAAAAGAAAAACCATAAAAACAAAGGACAATAGCCATAGTTAGGCTCAACTCATCACACCCAAAGGACCTATCATGCAAACATCAAATCTTCAACTTAGTACATAAACAA
>JAOXJP010246030.1:0-22590 GCA_025762735.1 Platanus orientalis | reverse complement strand
CCTCTCACGCACCGGCCTCAGGCGTCGAAGAGTGGATCCGGAAACCATGGGCGGGTGGGGGCATCCGAACCCCTTCCGAACGCCGATGTCCACAGCTAGCCCAATCAACATCTGAGTATCCCACAATCTCAGATGTGGTGTCAAATGGGTACCATAACCCAAAATCCACTATCCCATGGACATAATAGATGATCTTTTTAGCTACCTTGAGAAGTGATTCTTTTAGAGCAGCTTGGTACCCAACACATGCACCTACACTAAAAGAGATATCTAGTATGCTTGCAGTCAAGTATAGCAAGCTACCAATGATACTCTAGTAGTAAGTGGAGTCAATCTCAACTCCATCAAGATCTTTTGTGATCTTGTCACTTGTGCTAATAGGGGTGTTTACGGGTTTGGATTCCAGCAATCCAAACTTGATTACAAGGTTTTTTGCAAACTTGATTTGGCTCCAAAAAATGTCATCTTGAGTTTATTTCATTTGAAGACCAAAGAAGAACCTTAATTCTCACTCCATACTCATTTCAAATTCAGACTTCATTGTTTGGGCAAAACCATGGGACTTTTCCTCATTGGTAGACCCAAAAATGATGTCATCTGCATATATTTGTACAATGAGTATATGACCATTTTATTTCTTGATGAAAAGTATATTATCTACACTTCCTCTATTAAAATGGTGATTAAGAAAGAATCCGATAAGCCTCTCATACCAAGCTCTTGGAGCTTGTTTGAGGCCATAAAGTGTTTTCCTTAGGCGATACATGTAGTTAGGCAAGTGAGGATCCACAAATCCATCTGGTTGTTCTACATATACCTCTTCTTGGAGTATCCCATTTAAGAAAGCACTCTTAACATTTATTTGATATAATTTAAATTTTAAGTTGCATGCACTGGATAAAAGAATCCTAATGGACTTCAATCTAGCAACATGAGCAAATGTCTCTTCAAAGTCATTGCCCCTTACAAATGTATATGTTGTAAATTCCATGAGTAGGAAAATACATAGGGAGATAGACTTGGCTATGACATGTTCATGCTAGAGTCTATGAGGTTCTTGTGTCCACTATATGTCAAGATCACTCTTGAAGACCAAGAATGCTCCAAGGAAGCAAGCTGGGATCATGCGAGGACTAGAGTAACATGTTCACATCATCTAGATCCTTCCGCATCTGCAAAGGTAAGTGAGGGTAACTTTCACTTATAAAGACCCTTAAGACCCCCAAGATGACCTCCCATATGGTTAGAGTGGGTCTTAGAGCCATTCTGCACAAAACTAGGGAGAGTGGAGTGCTCCAAACCAAACTACCAGGATTCACTGTCCACTTTAGAGTGCTCCAAAGAGGAGTTGGAGCCCTCCAATATGGTGGAGTACTCCAACCCCAAAATGAAGTGCTCCATAAATTCTCTAGTCCTTGATTGACTGAGGGAATTACTCCTAGTGGAGTCCTCCAAATTGAGCAGAACATTTCAAATTTGAAATATACATTCTAGATTTGTTACCCATTTTAGATGATTCTCATCCAAGAGTTATGGTGAGCCATGACCTCTATAAAAGACCATTTTTGTTCTTCTAAACCTAAGGGTTTAAAGGCATTTGCAAAAGGGAAAGAAAAGAGGTTTTTGGGCAAGAAGAAGAGCTCTACTAGCTCTACACTCTCTACACTTTCACTCAAGCTTCCAAAGAAGAAGAAGAGAGTTGGTTCTCTCTCTTATGACCACAAAGGAGGTTTCCTTTGCAAGAGAAGAGAGGAGGAAGATCGAAGATGGTGCTCTTACACTTCCTAGCATTCAAACTCCCAACCTAAGGGTTGAGGTAAAGCTTTTGCTTCACATTTTGAAGTTTGCTTATATAGTAGTTTGTATTGTGGTTAGTTTACATATCTAGACCACTATTTTACTTGTGAATCACTTTCCATGTGATATCTCCCTACTTGAGCTTCACTATACTTGCCTTCATAGAGGCTTACTTGGTTGTGTGATTACTTATACTTATTAGCCTTCTCAAAAGGCATTCACATATTCCCTTTTGCTTTGGGCATATTAGGCTTCTGAGAGCCACTCTACATTTGGGACTTAGCTCTTGGTGACCATATTTACATATTTGGTTATTGAGAGCCACATCATATATTAGGACATCAATTCCCTTGATTAGACTAAATTACCATACCTGGTTGATTAAGAACCATTTTGGTACTTATACCTTACCCTTGAGTCAACGGTCAGAGATGCTGTGTGATGAATTGTAAGTCCTTGGATCGGAGACAACCAGGGCTGTGCTTGTTGGAGACACCAAGCACATAATTTAAGGTTTGCTCATCTTGGTAATCATTGTGATTGATTAATAAATTGAGTAGTCGAAAGTAGACGTATGCCCCAATGTGGCTGAACCACTATAGATTCTTGTGTTATGGTGTGTGATCTTTGTGTGATTGTCACTTACATTTTTATACTTGCAATCAATAGCATTTGGGTGCCAAACGTTTTAAGTGAGTTAATTAACATTGAACATTAACCATTAACTCACCTAAATTAAATTGGGGTAAAAAGAATTTAAAAAGTTTAATTAAATCCTATTCACACCCTATAGGATTATGCACTTAGAATTTCATTTAGTATCAGAGTTAGGTTGTTCTTATTGGGCTTAACAACCCAAGTTAGATCCTAACTTTGAATCCTATAAAGATTCTTAGAAAACCTAGACAACTAGAAAATCCTTAGATGGCCAAGGAAGAGTTTAGGAAGTCAGTTAAAACACCTCTATTCTTCAATGGAAGTGATTATAGCTATTGAAAGTCTCGAATGAAGATCTTCCTAAATGCCTATGACCATAAAGTGTGGGAGTCAGTAATTGATGGTTATAAGCCTTTCGAAAAAACCTGCAGTGAGTGGACCACGGTTGAGGGAGATGCATACAAGTTCAACTACAAGGCATTGAATGCCACTGCTACGGGACTTTCTCCTGATGAGTTTAGGAGGATTACTCACCTAAAAATAGCCCAAGAAACCTAGAACCTTTTTTTGGTCACTCACAAAGGAACTAGTGTTGTGAAGATGTCAAAACTCTAAATGTACACTTCACAATTGGCAACACTAAGGATGGAGTAGGATGGGGAAGTCTCTCAATTCCATACTAAGCTTTCTAACCTCGTAAATTCAATGAGGAGCTTGGGTGAGGAAATGAGTGAGACAAAGGTCATGAGAAAAGTACTTAGGTCTCTTCCTAAAAGGTTTAAACCTAAACTAATGGCCATTAAAAGGAGAAAAGATGTAGGAGCAATTTAGTTAGAAGAATTAATTGGTTCCCTCCAAACCTATGAAGTTTCCATTAAGGAACCCACCAAGAAAAAGGGCATTGGCCTTAATGTGGAAGAACCTTCAGGATCCAATGAGGAAATCGATGAAGAATTGGCCATAGTGGCTAATAGGTTCAAGAAGTTCTTCAAGAGATATGCTAGAGATTTCTCTAAGAATAAATTTTTAGGAAAGCTTATCTTAACAATAGAAAGAAGAATGATTCTTTTAGAGATCCTCCAATTTTCCATGAATACAAAAAGAGAGGTAATACTACTGAGGATTATGGTAATAAAAAGAACAAGAAGTATAAGCCATGGCTGTTACTTGGGATGATGATTCCAATGTTTTGAAACAAAAAATCCATAGTGAGGAGGATACCTCACAAGAGATCACGGCCTTTATGGCTTATGGTTTTCCCTTGAGTTCATTTGGTGATCAAAATGACTTAATTAGTGATAGTGAAGGAGATGAAGGGAATGAGGATATATAAAGTTCTTCCAATAGCCTCCTTTCCCTTCAAAGTGTTGAGATGAAGAAAAAGAACAAATAACTTAGAGCAAAATGCAAGTAAATAGTCCAAAAGATCTACTCATTGAAGGATATTGTAATGATCTCAAATTTCACGTCCTTATGTAGGAATGAAACCTGGCCTCTACTAAACAGGGTCCATAAACAGTCACTCTAAATTTTTTTACTTTTGCATTTTATCTTAACTTGTAGGGTCACATTGATCTTAATCTTAAATCCTAACACAATATGTGCATTGGAATAAGAATAATCTATCACTAACGTCACATCTAACCATAATCTTAAAGGTGCAGCAAAAATAAACCATAAACATATGTCATCCGTAAAATTAATCTTCCATCCTTACCCTACAAAAAAGACATGAAACTGTAAATCTTAAGTACATAACTTTGAGTTTAATATAATCACATAATAATTTCTAATACAAGTAAGATCTAAAGTAAACTAAAAGTAACTAAAAGAAAGTAACTGTCACCGCCTTCTCTCTAACCTCTAGGCACTCCACATGGTGTACTTGCACTAAATGTCGCATGAAAAAATGGTATGGATGGGTGAGATCTATGGTTCATAAGTAGGTACATAAAACCTAATATAGAAACTAAACGGGTAAAGCATGAATCTTTTAATATAAAAATACTAAGTACATCTGTATAGAATACATAACAAATTCTAGCATGTAGGCATGTGCTAGTGTGCATACATCATCTACTAGTCATCACAAGATCTATATACTCATCATCACGGTTCACCACGTGGGAACTATACATGGAAAAATGCATGATTCTATTTATATATGGCATTCTTCTAATCTCTACGCATGGCAATACGCATGATTCTACGTATACATGTCATTCTTCTACTATATGTGCAAGACAATATGGATGATAATATGAAGTAGATAGAGCGATCTAAAGTAGAGGAAGGAAATAGAGTATACAAGTGTATGCATCAACAATAATATGCATGTATCTCTACTATAATCAAGTGTGTTCATACTCCAAAAGACCAAGTGATAATCCAAACCAAGACAGTCCCAATACATGCATGTACTAAAGCTACATACCATATGTTATAAACCAATTACCATGTATTATGTAGATAAATAAATGCATGTAGAGTAAGAAATATACTATATGACATTCGCTAAGACCACGAAAAACTAAATATCAAACTGTCACTAAATACCGATAAACCAACCCGAGATCCTGATAAATCCAAATCTGAGTCCGAACCAAATAACCTAAATGGGGTTCTGATATCCCAAACCAAGAGTTGGGCTACTAGGGTTGTCTTTGCCTATTAATGTGACTTGATGATTGGGTACCTGAGATTCAGTGGACAAGTATACAGCTCCTGCGCTTAATAGCAGTCATCACTAAGCAAATATTGTAGCCCCTTCACCAAATGGCGGTCATCATTGGACAACTAGTGTCCCTTTGCCTAATGGCGGTCATAACACATGTACTAACCCGCTTAGGGGCATACCATTCCAAATCCATGTTCATATATAGTAAAGTAACTACTACATAAATATGTCATGTGAAAGATATCCATATGTGTTAACTCATAAATAGTTCTAAAATCAAAGATAAATCAAGTATAAGGGCCAAATACAAATCTGGAAGTATAAATACTAGTACCAATCCAAAGGTATATATGATGCTTATAAAAGTGAAATTCACTCATGCTGATTTACTACTAATGACATAACCAAATAGACTAAATGTTCCCCAAAACTTATGAAGAAGTTCAAGTAAAATACCCTTTGAAAAAACCGATGTAAACAATGTCAATGACAACATGCTCATGCCATGAGACAATCTTCAAAAGGTGTAAGGCCAATGTATCATACATGAATTCTAAGATCCTAACAAGGAAATCAATATTGCACAGTTTGCTATAAGTCAACATGCATTTTGAAGGAATTCACCAAAGAGTACAATAAGCTCATGCAAGGAATCCAAAGGCATCCAAGAAATCATGTAAATAGTAAAAAAAACTATTAAGAGGCATTTTATAAAACATGTAGAGTGCAATAGTTTAGGAATTCAAAGAAAAATCAAAGGGTATTGCAAACCAGACCATAAGAACCTTCCAATTCCTATAACCTTTGCAAAATATGCTCCCAAACTTTTTTCACATAGATTAGAGCCCATCTAAACCATCTTACCTTATCTTACCTTTACTTGACATTTTATTCAATCGTAATGCAAGAGATAACTATGTTCACATGATATAAATATGCCAGCAAGATTAAGAATATGTGCAACATGAATAAATCATTCTTTAACCTTATCAATGAGGGAAGTCATAGAACCCTAAATATATTTCCAAACAATATAAAACATATACACATGGAATAAGTGATGGTATAGAGAACAATTCGATCATATGTGCCATCCAATCATTTACTATCTCTATGCATATCTTACTTGAATTGTTCCATAGAGTTTCCTAAGAAATTTATACACTACAATATACTAGTATCAGTACATGGAGATTAACATGCTTCATAGTTATCTTCTAACATTATCTTTAACCAAAATATTTAAGAGATGCTCATTACTAATCCAAATAATCACACTTCTTATGGAAAATTAAACAAATCAACCATCAATATCTTCCATGGAAACTATAGAGTTATAAAATTCTAGTTTACAAGCATTCATAATCCATGAGATTCGATATTTCAAAGAAGTACATATAGATACCATGCAAATCCACTTTTCTTTATAGTATAAAATAGGGATTTCTAAGATCCTAACAAATTGACAAGAACTCATCACAAATCAGCATAAGAGGTAGGGTTTCTATGATCCTAACAAAGGGCTTTACAAACATATGAGAAAACTTTTATAAACTCAAGATTTTACCATTACAAGACTTCTAAGATCCTAAAAACAAATAAAAACAAAGTAAGCTTTGTGTAATTACTTATCCAAGCTTCTAATCCTTGGTTTGAAGGGAATCCACATACAAAATTTCCTTGCCTTTATCAAACCTTTCTCCTTCTATGAGTAAACAATGTATTCCATGATTAGAATACATAAAATAAAGTAGAAAAGAGAAAACCACATCTATTTTGAGCTAGATCTAGGTTCTAGCAACTTACCCAAGCTTTGAGAAGAAGATTCTTCTCTCATTTCTCCTAAGTCTCCCTCTTTTCTCTTTTTTTTCTCTTTTTATTCTCAAGAGTCTAAATGACCCAAATTAGGTCTAAAAAGGTTTAGAATGTGTGGGGATCAAATGGATAAGAGCCATGTTGAAATATATGAAAAATTGTCTTCCTATCTTAGTTGGAGTGCTTTAGATCTCATTAGAGCACTATGGGGGATGTTGGAGTGCTCCAACCTTAATGGAGCTCTCTAGGGAGAGTTTCACATTTGGGGGATGTACAGTCTTGAGTTTCAGTGGAGTGCTCGAACCATGGTTGAGTGCTTAAAATCTAAGTGGAGCACTCTAAAATCTTTATTACAAACACTCTGTGATAATTCAACCATAACTTTGAGCACACATCTGGGAATTGCTTGAAGTTTGTTTTGATAAAAACTAGACTTCAAGATATTTCTAAATATATATGGATTAAATTCTAATTACTTTAGGATTGGTAGAGGTCTATCTATGAAGTTACCCTAAATTAAAGGGTTTGTTAGTATAGACACCTTGTGGAAGAATTGCCATAACTTCTTCTAGAAAACTCATAATTGCACACCACTTAATGCATTGGAAAGTAGACTCATATGTATTTCCAATGAGATATGACTTGTACACTATTTCACTCAGATTGATATAGGTTTACCCATGAAGTTACCCCAACACACTTAGGGTAGCTTTTAAACTTGACAAGTTCTTGGTCCAACTTGGGTATGCACTTCTAACTTGGTCCAAAGGGTCCCTAAACCACTTTATGGTATGTCTAAATATGTAAAATAATAATTTTATCCTTATGAGAGTAAAATTATAATTTTATCCTTTAAGTGAAATGTGGGGTGTTACATATATAATCTCTTATCTTCAACAAGAATCTCCCTTAGAAAGTGGAAAAGAAAAATAACTTTTTAATAAGATATCCTTGCTTCTCAAAGTTAAAGAAGAAATAAGCCTAAATATTACACTTCTTGAAAACAAGCTTAATGAAGCAAAAACTTTTCAATGTCTCAAAAAAGACAATAGGTGAATTGAAAAGAAGAAACTTTTTAAGGATAATAAAAAAGTATCTAAGAAAATAGTAAAACTTGAAAAGAAACTTGAGTCTCTAGAGAGTGGTGAGGATGAGGCAAGTAATGATGGTTTTCTTATACTTGAATTAGAAAATCAAGTGAACACACTGAATGAGAAGAACAAAGCAAATCAAAGAGCTTAAGGAGGACAAAAGAAAGTCATTATCCATGATATCTTAGAGAAATGATAAATGAGAGAAGATGATCTCCATGGAAAAAACTATAGTGACATGAGAGGACTTGGATTTAATTTCAATGTCAATCACACTTTTTCACAAAGGACTAAGAATGTCTTTGTGAAAGCCAAGGGAAAGGCTAATGAACAAACCTCCCATAAGGGCAAGGAGAAATTATCTTTTCAAAGGTCCAATGGGGTTGAGAGGAAGGAAAACACCTTATTTAAGGGTAAGGCACCCTTAAAACAAGGTAAAGTTTTGGGGAGACCAAAATCTCAACTTTATTCCTATGCCGAAGCAACATAGAATAGCTCTCAAGCCAACAAGGCTTCTTCCTCTAGAGGATTTTAAAAAAATACATCTACTTCTAGAAATCCCAAAGGGCAAGCTAAAAGAACCCCTAAATCATCTCATACTCAATCTTTAGGAGGAAACAATTTCAATCCTATGATCCTAGAATAACTCAATCATCCTCTCATGATCAACCTTTCAGCATGAGAAAATCACAATCGCATGTCCCTAGAAGAGCAATCTTTTTATGCTATTATTGTGGTCTAGAAGGACACATTAAAACTAATTGTAAAAAAGAGGATGAATGACATTAAATCCTAAAAATACCAAACTTTAAGAAAAACACTTAATGGAAAAAATGTCAATAGGAGGAACTATTTTCAAAATGTTGAAAATAGAAACATTCAAAAGAAGAAGGATGCAGCCCAATAAAAAGAACATAAAAAGGAAAAATCTTAAGAAACTATGGGTTAGGAAGGATGACCTAAAATTCTTAGTCATCCGTATGACTCTAAGAGATGGGAGCACATCAAGGTGGTACCTTTGTAGTGGTTTCTCTAGACACAAAACCAGAGATAGGTCATTGTTTGTCAATCTTGAGGAAACTCAAGTTGGTAAGGGAACTGTAGAGGTCCCCAGTATTCCCACATTCTCCAATATCTTATTTATCCAATGTCTAAAGCACAATCTAATTAGCATAAGCTAAATCTATGACAAAGGCTATAGTGTACATTTTGTGAAGGACGGGTGTGAGATTAAGGACAAGGGAAGTGATGGAATTGGAAGTCCAAAAATGATCCTAGAGGTGGGGGTGAATAGGATAGTTTAATTTTTCGATTCCCTTTGTTAATTCAAATCACCTTTTCACTTAATTTGCTTAATCTTATTTATTTACAATGGAAGTATTTCAATTAGCAAATTACTTGTCTATGAACTAATCATTGACCATGAGGCTCCATCATGCACTATAGTGTTACCTATAGTAGAGTGGGAGTAGGGTTAATAAGTTCCCTACGATTAATTGGTTTGACCTTTTTAATCTCAAGTATTAATGTGCATAATTGTAATGAATGAAATGAATTGGCTGATACAATAAATGTAAGTAATCAATATAATCAATAAGCATACAACACAAAGAATTTATAGTGGTTTGGCACAACAGCCTACATTCACTTTCAAAAGCTCACAACCAAGCTATATAATTTTATTAAGATTGAAACAATATAATGAAGACCAAAATTAAATAAAGCCTAACTACTTGCAATGCAAGCCAATCTACACTCAGTGTCTTCGACAAGTATGGTCTACACTTCCGGTGTCTTCGGCGGAAGTGTCAAGTCTACATTATTGGTGTCTCCGGCAATAGTGCTGAGTTTATTCTTAGTATCTCTAGTGGGAACGGTCGACACCTTTGATAAGGTGCTAGATCTACATTACCGGTGTCTTCGATGGTAGTGCACAATTCTCCTGGTGTCTCCAGTGGGAGTATTCACAAATATATATGAGATTAAATTTAAATAAAATCATAGGCTTACCTTTTTGAAGGTTGGTGTAGCCTTTACAACAGTTTAAAAATGCTCATTCTTAAGCAATATAAGTCTTTTAATTCCCACACAAGTTTCCCTTCAGTCAACTCTTGAATTCTGCCTCTTGAAGATTTACCTTAGCATGGATAGAGAGGGGACTTTGATTGGTTTATATCCTATCTAGGTATAGGGATTGATGAACACAAGATTTGATAAACAAATCTCTCTTAAGAACACCGAAGTTTAGAGAAAAAAATATTCAACATGGTTCTAGACCAATTACTTTTCTCTTCGCCACTTATCCCTTTTTATAATAGACCTAAAATCATAGTTTCCATAAGATAAGAACATTCAAATCATGCCCACCATTGGTTTCATTCGAAATTTGAAGTTGCTAAGCCAGTCTAGGAATTTTTGGCACTTTGGATCGATCCTGGATCTATCTTGGTGCTCAGATTTCAACAAAAACAATACCCGAGAATCCCTGGTTCGATCCTAGATCAATCTAAATAAATTTAGATCAATCCAAATAAGTTGGATCAAACTATGGGCCTTGGATCAATCCTGGATTGATCCAAGTCTTTGTAATCTCATTAAAATGCTTAGAAAGGCCATAGAGAACTCGAGATCTCTCCTCCAAGGTTTGGGAAGAGCCATAGACCTTTGGAAACTTTTCTTATGCCATTAATTCACCGTGGCCATACCATCTTACCTAATTTCTCTGTTGTGAGCTCAAAATGAAGTGTGAATCCTTCAGAGTGATTTTCAAGTTCTCGGTTGGCTTCCCTTAAGTTGATTCTCCATACTTGGAGATAGTTGTTCATGCTTGGAGTAGTTCTTCATGGAGTTCGAACTAGATAATCTTCTAGATTCTAACATAACTTCTTACATGTCTTAGTCTATACAATGCTTGTATTTTACAGTTCATGGAATTTACAACATTACATTAACAATCTCCCCCTTTGGGAATTCCATGACAAAACTTAAAATACATAATTAAAATACATTAAAAATGAATACAAGGACTCTAACAACCAACTGTGGCCATATATCTTTGAGTAATGTTCTTTTAGCTCCCCTCCTTGATATATGCTTAGTTTTTGCACTGTATCTCTTCTTTTACATTGTGCTTTAGCTTTTAAGAACTTGAAACTCATTTGACAAGTAACATACCTTTCTCAAACAGAGATTAGTCCAGCTAAATGATAAGCACATGAATGAATATGATCATGATGAAGCATGTATGCCCATAGAGTACAAATGAGGTAAACATTGTGCAAATGATGTGAGTTGAGCACAAATAGTTCATTTCTATGCCTTTTAGCTCAAGTTAACTAATTTATTTTTAGTGAGTTGCTCCCCCTAAATTCAACAACTTTATTATTTTTAGAATTAAGCATGTTTAAGCCATTTCTTCAAAAAAAAAAAATTCATGTTTAAGCCATTTCTTCCAAAATTTTATTTGCCTACCCCCTAAATTCATTTCATTTTCTAAATTCATTTTCTTTCCCTAGCATTTTAGAATTTAGCAACTTACTAGAATTTCTCCCCCTTTTTGCCATGAAAACTAAAGGTAAAAATAATAGCACAATAGACTAGAGAGATATCTAAATAGTATTTCCATTAATTTGTCAAAAGATTTACAAGTATGGGGCCAAAGAGATACATAAAAAAGAAATGAAAAACTAGAGAAGCTCTAAGCTTCCTCATTACTCGATTCGTCCTCCTCTTCCCTAGCAAGGATATCTAGGATGACCTGGGATCAACAATACCCTCAATGTGGACGAACCTCTGGTCCATGCTCTCCACCTTTTGTCCAAAGTGCTCAAAGCACCAAAACATGCATCCAAGGTCGACGTGGACATCTCAGATCTGTGCAGAAAGGGTTAGAGGAATAGTTAAGGATGATGTGGGGCCAGTGCTGGAGATGGTGTGGGAGTAGATATGGTCTTTAGAGTTGGTGGAGGAACTGTAGCTGGTGTAGGAACTAGAATAAGGGCCGGGGTAAGCTGAGCTACCTCTCCAGCTACCTGAGCTACCCATGGTGTAGCTTTTCTCTTCAGTCCACCCTCCATCCGGTGAACTGTGCTATCGTCAATGGGTAGTCCTTGAGAAATGACCACTACATCACATAGAAATGTGACTCCGCACTGCTCCATCAACTGGGTGATCATCACCCCATATGACAGGCCCTGCTTGGAGCCTTTGTTAGATGATGCCGGAAGCATCACATAGCACATGATGGCTGGGACATCAAGTGCCTTCCCCTCCATTAGGCTAGCTACCAAGTGGACCATGTCATCAGACATGTCCGTCTTATGGGTTGTCGGTAAGAGGTTGTGAACTAGGATGAGGTTTAGGAACCTCAGAAGCATCTCACACTCATTGGTTGCATGCTTCCCGAACCAAGCTCCCTCCTTTTACTCGAATAGCACCGCAATGTATGCTTTGTCAATCCCAACTTTAGGAAAGACAACTAGATTAAATGCAAGGTGAGAAATCCCCAAAAGCAGTGATAGATGATCCGGGTTAATGAACATCTAGATTCCGTACACCTTAGTCTCAAAGAACAACTGGGTGTAGTTATTGGAGTGAATGTTGGCGTAGAAAACTCGAACCTCCTCTTGTTGGATGAACCCTTTGATGATGGTCAGCTGCATCCAACAGTCAATGGGAACCTGAGTGCCCAAAGTGAAGTCGTTAGGGTAGTCTGCTTCACTTCTTGCTCCACGAAGATCAGTTTCTTTGAACAGATATGCATGTAATTGTGGAAGGCCATGGAGCTTCTTAAGGCTCAATAGTTGATAGTTGAAGTTCTGGGGCACTTCAGTTCTTCCTTTTCTCTCATCAAGCCTTTACCTAAATTATGTTTCGACATGGCTTTGGCATGAGAGGTGAGAGAATCCGACAAGAGAGCAGTGGAGGAGGAAAGTGGCCTTAGAGAGCTTCTAGTTCAAACTAGGATAGAACCAAGGGCTTTTGCCCCTTTTTAAATCAAAAAACTATTTGTATCCCACTGGTTTTACCAGTTTGGATCAATCCTAGATTGATCTAGGATGGAATCTTTTTGGAAATATTCTATTTTTCCTCGGTTTTTACCCAACTTTTTCCTTATTACCCCTAATGACTCTTTTTAACTTATTTTGGGGTAATTTATGAATAAATTCACATAAAGCACATTCCCATCAATCCATGAAGATATTTAAATCTTTCTGAGTCTAGTGCTTTTGTGAGGATATTTGCTAATTAATCCTTTACTAAAACATACTCTAGAGATATAGTATTTTTTTCAACCAATTCATGAATGAAATGGTGTCGAATATCTATGTGTTTGGTTTTAGAGTGTTGCACTAGATTTCTAAAAGATTTGGTTAGCACTTGAGTTGTCAATGAATAAGTTCATCGTAGTTTGTGAAAACTCATAGTTTATGAGCACCTACTTCATCCATAGCAATTGCGAGCATCCACTTTCAGTTGTAATATATTCTGCCTCAGTAATCAACAATGATATGGAATTTTGCTTGTGACTGTGCCATGAGACTAGACAATTACCTACGTAAAAGCAACCACCACTCATTCTTTTATGATCGTCCACATTGCCTACCTAATCAACATCTGTCAGCACCCAAATTTTGACTCGGGTCATTTGATAGCATAAGGACAACATGACAACTTTTAGGCATCAATACTTTGAGTACCCTTGGTTTAGGAAGAGTAAACCTAGACTCTAGGAGGTTAGGCATTCCTAAAGAAGTCTTTTTGAATACTCCAGTCATGAATAAACTAGTCAAAGCACCTCATTGTAGCCCAAATACACTATTTCAAGTCAAACCTCTAATCTCTCACAAAAGCATCAATAGGACTTTGAGGGTCCACATTTAAGAACTCCATCCATGTTATTAGCAAGATTTCTAGCCTCTGTAAGTCTTTCTTAAACATAGAATCATAGGTGGAAACATTACCATTTTGCCTTTTGTCTTCAAAAGCTTAGAACTCAATATCTACCACTCAAATAACTACATTTCTCTCGCCTATATAAGCCTTATTGTCGGGAAGCATCACAAGTGAAGAATTCTCATTTTCACTTTTTTCAACCTATAGGCAAAAAATTACTATTTTACCCTTTTCACCTTAGAGAATTTACCCTTGGACCCTCAAAGGATCCCCAAAGCTTCTTCCATTATCCAAATAGTGTAATTTTAGATCATATGCATCCCTGATTCTCTCAATTCTAAGAAACTCATCACAGAGTAGACACTACTCGAGAATGGCAACAACCAATTTCTCAACTTATGATAACCTTAACCAAGAAATGACCCTTGAAAGAGCTCTCTAAGAATCATCCGATCTCCGAATCTAGAAAGGTTGATCACCATATCTCAGCCTTGACCTTAGCTTCAAATCTCCAAGTTTGAGAAAAGAACTTTGAAATCTCAAACCTCTATCAAATCTCAAATCTTCCCTAAGAGGTTAAAAAGCTGTTTAGTTGCATTTTGCACATATGGAGCCAGAATATTCTCTAGACCTCCAAATTAGGATCAATCAGTGTTCATCTCTCCAAAATGGTGATGCCCTCAAAAAATTGTTTAAGGAGGACAAACTTTCATGAAACTTATCTGCTCAGATTCCCTCAAATACTCTAAAAAGAACAACAAATCTGATCAAAAAATCAAGTGCCTAACCAACTCATGGGAGTTCACCCAAATTCAAAATTTTAATTTGTTAGTGGCCACCCAATAGTAAATTCAGGGCATCTAAACTATCAAATTTACATTGGATTATAGAAATCTTGTAGCCTAAACCATCATATCTCAAGTGAGGATAAAGTACTTTGGGTTTATATTTTCCATGTGGAATGCCCTAAAAAATTCTCCTAGACTTGAAATGCAGCAGGTCAGACCCATTTTCTCAGTTGCACCCTTGCCCTCAAAATATCGTTTCACTAACTTGAACAATAGAGAATGTCCGATAGCTTAATTCAACTAGTCTTCAGGCAACTACAAAATCTCAATCCCTCTAGGTGACCATGCTTCAAAAATCTCTTAGTAACTACTAGAGAATCCGATGGTTAATCTGTCAACTCCTATAACTCTAAGAATCCCCAAGCTTCAACTCTCCCAAATATGGTCCATGAGGCAAATCTATAAAAAAAACCAGTAACATCTCTAGTCCAAAGTCCTCAAACTGCTCGGAAAAGGGTTTTTGACCCAGTTTTCTACTCAGGCATCGTAATTTAGCTTAGTTAGAGGCTATGCCTCACATGGACCAGGGACCATCTTTCACTTAACAATTTCTGGGATTACTTTTACCATTTTTTCCTTTCAAAGTATATATGAGAACTTTTCATGTCAAAAAATCCTGATTTCACCCCCTTGCCCTTGTCGTAATTTGGTTTCGACTGGTCTAACACGATCGGAATATCCGTGACCTTGAAAAAGGACACTAAGTTTGCTAACTTCTAAGCTTGAGAACTTGTGAGGCTTGATGGAACAGAGAGGGTTCAAAAACCCTAAAAACATATAATATCCATTAATGAGCTAAGACTTTTTAAACTTCGCTCATTAATGGCATTTAATGCATTCACACCTTATGCCTACATTTGACAACCCTTGGATTGGAATCTTCCTATGTGCACCCTCACCTCCACCCTTAGATCTAGGTGTTGAATTTTAAATCCCTAGAGCATCCCCTTGGTCTCCCTAATTGGCATCTTGATGCATCCCCTTGGTTTTTTCAACCAATCAAACCCCACCTAAAGGCATCTTCAATACCCCTTTGTTCACCTCACCTATCCAAGTAAACAAACACTTTCTCATCTCCACCCTCCACCTAATCAACCCAAGCTAATCCCAACCTCTCCCTTAGCCATGTCACCAAGCACAAAACTACCTAATCCTAGCCATCTATCCCAAAACCGATCCTACCCTCCACCTCATTTAGCTAACCTAATCCCCAGCCTTCATCTATATATCTCTAGATTAAATCCTAGCCCTCCACCACACCAAAATTGGGGCTATAAAAAGCCTTAATTTCATGCACAACAGGGTTGGCAACAAAAAACACTAGAAAAAAAGAGAGGAAGAAGAAGAGAAAGATATAGTTGTTCAAACCCTAGGCCACTTAGACCCAAGGTAAGCCTAAACCCAAGCCTATTTCATTTTCTTCATGCTCATACAGTCAATTAATAAGCAGTTATGCTATCCAAATCATGTTTGTAAGTTGCTTCAATTCGGGCTCAATAGCTTCTGCTTGCTTTCATTTCTGAGCATGTTCTAATATAGACTTTATTGTGAATTTTATATTAATCTATTGGAGCCCAAATTTTAGTATGTTATACTAGACATGTATGCCTAGATACATATTTAATTTTGTGATTTTATGAGCTGTGGAAGGCCTCGAGATGGCCCCCTAAACAGACCCCAAAATCTAGGTGTTTTGTGACCTAGTTCAGCCTAATATTTGGGAATTTTAGTTTGGTTTTTATGTGCATGATCTAGGGATAAATTTTGGATATGCTGTTCCCCTATCAATTGTCAATCTCTTTGCTTAATTTTACATTTTTCTAAAAACCCTAAGGGCTACAAATTTGAGAAATCCAATTGTTGGATTTTCTCCTAGTAACTAATGCTTCGATTTTACAGAATTAAAATTCAAGCATTGAACAAATAGGAGTCAAGAGAAAGATTTGAGACTTACCCCAGGGAGCCCTAATCTTCTCTAGGCATGTCCCATGATTGTCCTAACCTTTGAGATCCAATCCTGTGTGAGAGCACCTCTGTGGGCCCTTATTTCTCTCCCAACTCCTAAATTTAATTTCAGGCATTGAGAGGAAAATTCAGGCATTGGAATGGATATCAGGCGTTAAGCCTGGATTAAAAATCATGTTTTTCCTAAATTTGTTTAGTGCGTGCAACCTAAGTAGTGAAAAGACCTAAGAGAAACCCTACCCCTCTAGGCCTCACCTGTGTGGCCCAAAAATCTAGCTTGGTTACTGACCCCAACACTCAACGCTTGAATTTTCCCTGAATTAAATTTAGGCATTGAACATTCAGGCCCCAGACCAAAAAATAAGCATTAGGTCTGTAACAGATGACCAAACTACCCTCTTTGGGAGAGCATATCTCCACGTGGGTAAATACCATGTCCCCTAAGGTTGCATAGTGTAACCCTAGGAAACTTCCCCTAACCTAACCCAAGGGTCCCACAACACTAGGACCCACTAAACCACCCTAAAAGACCACATGAATATGCTGATCTGATCAACTTCCAATGCTTGAATTTCACCCTGAATTAAATTTAGGTGTTAAAAATTCAGGTGTTGTGTTAAAATTCAGGCGTTAAGCCTGATACACAGAAAAACACAACTTCTTTTATTTTCTCCCCTTTATGTCAAGGTTAAACCTAACCCTAAAAAAATTGTGGAGGGGTCGACCATCCCTCTAAAGGTCACACCCATGAGGGGTCTCTTGTAATTAAATCCATTTGGTTTAAATGACCGTTTTTAGATTTTCCAAGAACCAATGCCTGAATTTCATCCTAAATTAAATTCAAGCGTTCAGGGTAAATTCAAGCATTGAATTTGAGAAAAATCTAGCAAATAATAAACTTAGAATCCACAAAGCATGGGCATTAACGTACTTTAAGGCATGTATGAATGGGAGAAGTTACCCTAAAAAAGGGGGTATTTGAGGTGCCTAACACCTTCCCCAAATACAACCAAACAACTTATCCTCAATCTCAGGAATGTAGACCAGTATTAGGAGTTAAACTCCTAGACCTTCGGGTCTATACTTCTCCTCTTCCCCCAAATAGGAGAACTGATGTCCAACTCCATCAATTAACCTCGGGTTGGTGGTGACTCCAAAGAAAGCCTAACCCTCTTGTAAAAGGGTTAGAAAACCTTTACGCATCGGCATCATTTACGAAAAAGAGTGGGCTGGGAAATCGTAGGTGGGAAGAACATGAAGCCCTAGACCTCGATGTCTACAGAATGGAGACTTCACTAGGGATTGTTTAATCTCCACATGTACATGCCTTAATTTATGTCAAATACATGTTTTTACATTGCTTATGCAAATGCTCACATGTCTACTTGCTTTGGATTAGACTTAGGTAAGTCCATTAGTAAGTTAGGATAACACCTCATCTTTAAATAGTCATTCCAAAAATGTCATGCATAGGATAGAGAACATGCTCACTTTAGTTTTAGGATAGTTTAAATTAGTTAGTAGGACTAAATTCACATTTAAACAAACTTGTATGTATACATTTCTATTATTCTACACTTTGCACAAAATGAGTCTGAGGACATGACATTGCACTAATACATCACTCTCATGAGCCATTATCTAGGATGGGAACAACATCTGAGCAGTTGCTGCTATGTCAGTGCGGCCATTCCAAGTTACCCAAGCCAGTTACCACTCTATGATCCGATCTTTTTTGGGGAGGTGTTTCGACTGGTACACTCATCTTTTAGAATCTCAAAGAAGCATGCATATTTGGTCATTTTTAGGTTAGAGTTATTTAGGCTACACTTAATAGCTTGGAGGTCTAGCTTTAGGATTTGTTTGCTAGAATTTTGAATGATTGCTTGCATGATTGACTAAAAGGAACCTAGAATTCATGTCCAATTTTATAAAATTAGTCAAATTATTTTTTAGATAATTAAGACCGGATTTACTCTCTTATCTAAGTTTGGGTATCTCTCACCCCTTTTGCTTAATATACATAACACAAAGGTATAAACTAGGTAGACATCCCATAAATGAAATAAAATACAAACCAAACCATGCCATAAAAGAAGAAAAGGAAATGAATAAATACATCCAAGTCATCCCTAAATACATAACCAATTTGAGTTCATCTCTCTCTCAACCAAAAAAAACACCAACATATCCAAGTCATCCAGGGTTAAATATACACAACCCATCCAAAATCTATTTGAATACATCTCTTAAAAGATAAAAGAAATAAAAAGAAAAAATTCCAATCCATCTGAGTTAGTCATCAGAGCTGTTGTCCACATGCTCCATTGTCCCCTTCCTGCCCATGTGTTTCCTCTTCCTAGAGTATGAGTGGCCTCCTCCAAATTAGACTCCAGCATCCCCAACGGGCACAGTAGTGGCACCTCTCGGTCTGGTCCTGAGTGGACTCTTGTTAGTCTATAAAGGACCCACCTAAAAAATGCCATTGGGAAGTAGCTTTGTGTGCACCTCAGGCTCCATTTTAGCCTCAGTAGAGGGCATCTCGGTGTCCCCTGCATCACCACCTACACCCCCAAGAATAGGGATCTACCTCTATAATTGCAAAAACAAAAAAATTATAAATACATGTCAAAACTCTTTAAAGAAAAATTATTTAAGAAAAAAAGAAAATAAATTTGCAATTTTTACCTCCTTGACCTACTTCTTATGGCTCTCCCTCAGGGCCGCAACCTTAGTTAAGTGGGCTTGGTGCTTTTGCCCAACTAGGGCAAAGCACCTAACCACCTTTTAGAGGGCGCTCTCAAGTACACATCCCTTGAAACGTACAATAAGTACACAAACTTTGTCCATAATTCTAAATTCGTAAGTTTTAAAACATCACTAAAATAAACCAAACCATACCTAGGTCATCACCTCTTGAGGCACCCATCCCTCAGGAAGCTCAGCCTCGAGCAAATGCTTATCTTAGACCCATCCCTCAAGATCCGTCATCGTCACCACCTTGACCACCATCCCTACCAAGTTAGGCTCAGGGGGAGGAACCTTCCTCTTCGTTCCCCTCCTGGTAGGAGGTGCGGGTTCCTCTGCAGGTTGTGCTACGGCTGCCTAGTAAAACCGAACAAGTCAAATGTCATCAAAATATTTCAAAACACAAAAAAACAAATAAAATATAAACAAAGTTTTACAAAAAGATAAACTAAACTCACCTGGAGCTCAATGGGGCCACTTAAAGACCCACATGACTGAGTGGCCCACCACTCACTATAGTCCTTGGCCTAGTCCAAGAAAAACGGGGCATCAGTGCCTACCTCTCCCTCAGTGTCAATGACCCAAGGAGGTGAGTGCGGAACCACAAAGTCCTCCACTCTTACCTCGACCTGGCACCAGTATCTCTCCCTGGGGTACATGGTGACCTCGTCAATGGAAATCAAGATGATCCTTTGATGGGACCAAGCCTAAGTCAAGGTCTAGTCTAGAGCAGCATCCCTACCCAAGACCCATCGGGTCCATGGGTGCCATTTGACTTGCACAAAGCACAATAGGGGTTAGATAATGATTTAAAAAATTATATAAATAAATTATTCAAAAAGGGACAAAACATTGTGTACTTACCTAATCAGTTGTTAGGAGGTTTAGCTCTCATCCGAAAGTGGAAATGGGTTTGTAGACTTTGTGGTGGGTGTTAAAGACCTTCCACCTTACAATGCAAGGGAAAGGGAACACCTCCTCACCCTCCACGCGGGGGCCAAGGATGGGAAATTCTCATAACACCACACCTGCAAAATAGAGAATCCAGAAAGTCAATATCATCAAAGATTAAAAGAAAGAAAATAACCAAAAATATAAAAGACAAAAATCAATTAATGAAAGTAGGCTATAACTCCCATAAGAAGTATGGCCTCAAGAAACCATGAGGGCCCTGCTCGGCAGAGATCTCACTCATATTGGAGTACATCCACTAGAGGGCGGACCTACCCTAGCTACGAGTACCCACTAGATCTAGATCCTCCAAGGGCGGTAGCAAGTGGAAGTAAATCCTATCGTTTTTTCCGTAGAACATGGAGCATGTCAGCATATACACAAGAAAGGCACAAGTGGAGAAGGCAATCTCCGCTGATGAGCTCTCATTGGTGGCCCACACGTACTTCTTCTCGAACTAGGATGGGAGGACACCCTTCGTGCCCTTGTACCACTGACTCTGCATCAAAGTCATTGTGGTAGGTGTAGGCGTGTCATCCATCAAGAGTCCGGTCATCATGAAGAGGTCTATGGGAGGTAGACCTATCTCTCCCATTGGAAGGTGGAATGTGCGCGTGACCGGTGCCCACCTTTCAGTCAAGGCCATCATCAAAGCCTTGTCTATCTTCTGCACAGATAGAATCAAGAAAGGGCTAAAACCTATGGCCCACACCCTATATTGGACATTGGAGCACAAACACTTCCATAATGCTTGGACCTTAGATCAAGAGCCATGTCGCTCTACCCTCCCCTAGCCTACAAGAGAAAATACATAAAAATGTGTTGGAACATTGCTTAAGAATAAAAGGAACCTAAAAGAAACCAAAAAGAATTAATCAAATCAAGAATTGCAATTCTGAGTCTCAGGCTGAACGTCTAAATTTTCCCAACACTTGAATTTTAGGCTGATGCCTGGATTTTTCTCAATACTTGAATTTTCAATGCTTGGTTTTTTAAAAGTTTGAAAATTTAGGCGTTACACCTGTAATTTAGGGTAGTGATTTTCAGGTGTTCGAAAACCTGAAAATCAATAAAAACTGGGAAAAAAACCCAATAAAATCATTGCAAGACAAAAAAATAAATCAAACGAATCTCCCTTAAACAATTTTAAACCTAAAAATGCAAGGAAATTTAAGGAAATGTGCAAAATCAAAGAAAAACATTGAATCTTAAATAAGGCATTCAAACAATAAGAAAAATTCATAAAAATAGAAAATAAATCAATAAACCAAACCAAAACTAACCTCATCCGCAACAGGGTTCTTCCATAATGCCTTCTCTTGTGCCAAGAGAAGTGGGAAGTGTCAGCTTGATCTCCCTTGGCTCATGGTGCGAAGGATTTGAAGATGATTTTTGCCAAATTTAGAAGATGGAGGAGGAAGAACACTCTTAAAACTCCCTCTCTTGTTTGTAACTGAAAATAGCAAGTCGAAACACAAAATGACAAAAATCACATTCGCGGGCCATTTAAAAGTTGTAACTGCTCTCAATGCCTAATTGTGCCCTCAATGCCTGAATTTTAATTCAATTAAATTCAAGCGTTGAGACCAAATTCAGGCGTTAAGCATTTTTTTCTTGTAACTGTTCCAATGCCTAATCATGTATTCAACACTTGAATTTTAATTCAATTAAATTCAAGTGTTGACACAAAATTCAGGCGTTAGGCTTAATTTTTGCAAAATATTGCTTTTGACTGTAAAATGACAATTTTTACCCTGTGTTCATGTTTGTGCTTATAGACATGGACCACAGACCTATATAATTGGATTCGTACTCCACCATCTCCGTAAACTTTGCAAATGCCTTAATTGCACTCTCCCCCGAAGAGAGGGAAGTTTGGAAGAAGCAAAGCCGGCTAGGGGCAACATTGACCTTAGCACAAATCAACTTGGATTGGCTACTATTAGAGGTAGCCATTTCATTTTGGGACCCATCATCCATGGTTTTCCGCTTCGGAGAGCAAGAGCTCACACCCACTATCGAGGAGCTCAAGTCCTTCTTAGACTGGAAACATTGTCTCAGTGTCAGTGTTGTAATCCTGATCCACAAGTCTAGCTATCTCAAAAGCTTCCACACATTGGACATCTCCAAAGCCTCCCTGCCTAAG
>JAOXJP010246019.1:0-22590 GCA_025762735.1 Platanus orientalis | reverse complement strand
TTTTATTGCACAAGTCAATCCCTGTGGATTCGACCTTGTTCAGTACTACAACACTTGTATACTTGCAAGTAAAGCTAACATGGATTTTTGGTTCATTAAGTTGGATCATTAGTCTAGGTGTAACAATAACATTAGTTGCACTTGGAATGATTCCTAAAATGGGATGATGCCACTTACGAGATTTAGTTTATGTGCTTTATTTTATAGACTTATGTTAATTGTTTTAGGCCTTATTTCAAACTTTTGTCGATTTATAAAAAAAGGATTTGTAGTTAATTCATTTATGAATTATTGACATAAATTATTCATAGGTTGTATTATGTTAATTCGATGAATTTATTGTTAGGTATTTATATATTGTTAAACCCATTCCAAACTTTTTCTATGTAATGTGTGATCATTGTATTGGATTATGTGTTAATTTGTAACGTTATATAAGTCCCGAACAAGTCTGGGAATATGCTTAAAGTCAAAATTCAAAGGCAAAGGACCACTGAGCAACAAAAGACTTGAGATATATTTAAGATCACAAGGAGTCTTAGGATCAATTCCAAACACATGCAGATGTAGCCTCAATAAGCCAACTGTGACATTCAAAGTTAATTCTAAAGGTAAATGTTGATAAGTGGTATGATTAGGTGTTTAGGTATGGACCAATGGACCTCAAATGATGGAATTTATGTATATCCTAATAAGATAAAGACAAAGGTTAATTAGCCTAAACCGGATGTGACTGAGATTCGTAACTTTTTAGGGTCGACCGGATATTATAGGGGAATTTTTTTAGTATTATGGGTCATTTTGACAAAATTGACACGAGAGAATGCCAAGTTCGATTGGAATGAGGCGTGTGAGCACAATTTTTAATAACTGAAATATTGTTTAGTTTTTGCACCAGTCTTTACATTATCATATAGCATAGGAGGAAAGCATGTGGTTTATAGTAATGCTTCTAGAAAATATTTGGGTTGTGTTTTGATGCAAGAGGGAAAGGTTATTTGTCTATGTGTTTAGACAGCTTAAGTCTTATGAGCAGAATTACTTAGCACTTGATTTGGAATTAGTTATGATTGTTTTTGCTTTGAAAATATAGAGGCATTACTTGTATAAAGAACCTTGTGAGATTTATACAAATTGTAAGAGTTTGAAATATTTGTTTTCACATAAATATCTGAATTTGAGGCAAAGAAAATGGCTTGAGTTAATTAAGAATTATGACTATATTATCCTTTATCGTCTAGGAAATGCTAATGCGGTTATCGATATATTAAATCTAAAATCTTCAAGCAATTTGGCATGTATTATAGCACGTCTTAGAATACAATATTTGTTGAATGACAAGATCAATGTAGCCCAAAATTCATATTTCTAGATTCATGAAATCATTGAACATGTTAAGAAATGACAAAAAGCATACTTTAAAATTAAAACCGATGATTCGTTATAGTATGGTAAAAGGTTGTGTATGCTTAATGACCCCAAACGTAAAAACTAAATTATGAAAATGTACATGAAATGTCGTATTCAATGCATTTAAGGAGTACAGAGATGTATAAGGACCTTAAAGCGTACTATCGGTGTAATAACATGAAGCGAGAAGTTAAGGATTTCGTATCAAAGTGTTTAAATTGTCAGCTTGTTAAAGCTAAACACCAAAAGCAAACAAAATTGTTACAACCATTTGAATTTCCTAAATAGAAGTGGGAATACATATATATGAACTTTGTTAGTGGACTACCTAAGACCATGAAGAGATTTTATTCTATTTGAGTTATTGTTGATCAACTTACTAAGTCTGCTCTCTTTTTTCTGTTCAGGTAAATTACTCACTTAATAGACTGACCAAGATGTACACTGATGAGGTTGTGAAATTATATGGTATTTTGGTTATGATAGTTTCAGATCATGATCTGCGATTCATTTTAAGTTCTTGGAATAACTTACAACAAGTTATGAGAATTAAGTTGAATTTTAGTACGACTTTTCATCCGCAGTTAGATGGATAGTCATAAAGAATCATACAGATTTTAGAATATATGTTGAGAGATTGTGTGATTGATTTAAAAATAAACTGAGATGATCATTTACCATTTATTGAATTATAACAACAGTTACAAAACTAGCATACAAATGACACCATTTAAATTTTTTCAAAAAAGAAAGTGCATAATGCCTATATATTGGAAAAATGTTGTGGAAGAAGATTTATTGGATCCAAATTAGTTTAAGTGATAACGGAAAAGATCATGATTATCCGCAGAAAATTAATTGTTGCACAAAGCAGACAAAAGAGTTATGTAGATCAGAGAATAACGAAACTTGAATTTTAGATCATATAGCATGTATTTATGGATATATCACCATCAAATAATATAATGGGGTTTTAAAATAAAATGAAACTAAGTCCCATGTTTATTGGACCATTTGAGATTCTAAGGAAAATGGGTGATGTTGCTTATAAACTGGCTTTGCCACTGGATTTGTCACATGTCCACAATATGTTTCATATATCCGTGTTGAAAAAGTATATGTATGATCCGTCTCATATGTTAGAATTTGAACCATTTCAAGTTAATGAAGATTTATCTTATAAAGAGCAACCGATTCAAATATTAGATATAAATGAACAAGTACTCTGTTTAAAGGTGATTTCATATGTGAAACTACTATAGATGAACCATTTGGAAGAATAAGCAACTTGGGAGGGCGAATATAAGATGAAAGAAAAGTATTCGCACTTGTTTCACACTCAAGGTATGTCAAATTCAGAGAGCTAAATTTATTTTAATTAGGGGGGGAGTGTAATACCACATACACGTTCACATGAATTTTTGCACACATGTCATTTATATCATACACATATGTTATATATATTTTGTACACGCTTATAACAATTTAAATACACATGTACTGATTTGTAAATAACACAATTTTAAAGAGACACCAACAAAAATGTATGAATAATCTTTGAGCAACTTTTATGTCATTGGATATACACTAAAGTCTGAAGCCTAACAAAATAAATTGTGAGTGAAACAGACCCCGAATGAGAAAGATACAAGGGTTTGAGTGAGCAAAGGTAAAAAAAAAAAAGTCATAAATTTGGCTTTGGCCCGATCAATTAGCCATGAAGCCCGACTGATCGGGCATCTTCCCTGGTCGATTGCTTGCTTGGGATCGAAACAAGAAATTTGTTATTGCAACTTCCCTTATCTTCTTTGGTTTCTAAAACATGTGGGACCTCTTGGGATCAATAAATTGACTAGTTTCAAGCTAAGGAAACCTATAAATCTTAGAACAAATATCAATAAAATAAAAAAGAAAATAATAGGAAATGCTAGGTTTTGCAAATATTTTGAGAATTTTATGAAAAACGAAGGCTTAGGAACGTTTTTGCACAAGAAAAGGTGATAATACATGTAAACTAATTCCGTTTTTCATTCGTTAGGTTCCTATAAGTGTTTCAATATTGTTTTACAAATATTTACTATTGTTTTGAATAAATTTTAAAGCTAAGAACAATGGTTTTCAAATAAGATTTATGGGTTTTCAATAAAGTAAAAGTTTCATGTTTCATTTTGCAGGTTTGTTGTTTTTTTTATCATTTTGATTTATGTTTTATATGTTATTAATCGTTTTACTCCGAGTTTTAATCCATTTGTTTCAAAATCATAATTTAAAAAAAGAGTTTTCTGTTAAAAAAAATGCAATTAATCTAAGTTTTGAATTTGTGATTCCTTATAATCATAGAAGTTATTTTATTTGTTTGTAAGATTTTTATATGTTTATTCTTGATTGAGTGTTTTATGTTCTTATTGGTTATTAAGAAAATTGATTTGTAAAAATGTTTTGTAGTTATATACTTAGGTGGATCAAACATCTTTGATTTAAATGATTGTAAATTTGTTTATATTCTGCTATTGATTATTACATGTTATATATTGTTCTTGTTATTCTTTTTTGGTATAAGTCACCATTTATCATCAAGGGAGATATATGATGATACCCATCGCACTTGGTTTATGGTGTGAATTGTTCTACCTTTTCTTACTGGAGATTAAATGGCGTGTCTGACTCTTGTCACTAGAGATTAAATGGTGTCTCTAACTCTTTTCACTGAAGATTAAATGATGTGTCTAGCTCTTCTCATTGGAAATTAAATGGTGTATTTGGCCCTTTTCATCGGGGATCAAATGATGTAACTGTTATCTGTATTAGCTAATACATCTAATTTATATGTTCACTTCTGTCAAATTTTATTATATGTATCTTCTTTGTTTTGTTTAGACCATCTCTCTCTCTCTCTCTCGATATATATGTATATATGTGTGTGTGTGTGTGTTTAGTTGTTTCAATTCAATATTTATGTTTTTATACAATTAGATTGTTTAATTCCGTATATTGTTAAAAGTATGCAATTATTTGTTTTGTTTTAATTAATGTTAAGTTTTAATCTAATACTCTTTAGTTTATAATTTTCTCATTGAGTTTGTCAAGCTTACTGTAATTTAACACCATTGACGATGATGAGGTAACCGCATAGCAGTTTAAATTGATAGGATTATAGAATTAGATAGATTTTGATTATGTCACGAGACATTGAAACTTTGATTCAGTCATAGACTTAAGTTATTTTTGATTCAATGTTTTATTTCAGTTTAATTCAAGGGATGTAATAAGTTAATGAATTTTAGTATTTGGATTTCAATTGATAGTTTGGTTTTTGTTAGAGTATTGGTTTATTTTATTGGGAATATTAGATTATGTTTATGGATTATTTTCTATAACTATGGTTGTAGATTATTTATAGGATTGTAGATTTTATTTACATGTTGGATTTATAAGATGTAGATGGTTATAATTTTATATATATACAATTCTATTGCGTAAAAAACAGTCTAACGAAAAATTTATAAGCAATGTATAGGATATGAATGAAGTAATGTTATGTGCCAAAATTAATGGTCCTACTACAATGACTTTTGGGGCGCAACACTAAATCCTTGAGAAGACCCATAAAATGTTTGACCCATGATGAACCAAATTGGAAAAAATTAGGTAAAATAAAAAATATTGAAAAGTAAAAATGACCAAACTTAAAACGATAATAACTTATGATCCTGATGTCTGTTCAAGGCTTGTAAGTACTTAAAATAAGTGGTTCAATGAAATCTTTTTGAAAAAGAAAATATCTCTTATTTTGAAATTTTATAACGTCCATTTTTTACCATTTTAGTAGATCTATTGAAAGATCATTTTGGCTAGTTTTTCCAATATATAAACAATGGGCTAAATCCTAACGATTAAATAACTTTAATGAAATAATTATAAAGTTAAATTTGTGGAGAAATCAAGTTATGTGAGAGCTTGTGTGTATAGTAGTAAAATTTCATTTGAGCATTTAATCTTGGAGTTGTGCCTATAATCGTATTATAACCAAGATTGTATAAAAAGTTCCCTATATCCATAATCATATATAATTGAAGCAAATAAGTGTGCACTACAATACTATAAACCTGCAAAAAGACAATTCAATCAAGGGAAGAATTCCAATACTAATCCGATTAAACAACCTTCAATTGAATCGTTGAAGTGCGGATTCACTTAGCACTTACTAGAGTTAAGTGTAGGATTTTTTGAAATATAGTGGAGTCACTAGTTGGAAAGTGGATGTAAGCCCAAAATGCCAAAACACTATCAATTTATTGTGCCGTGGTGAAACTCTTTATTTGCTTTATTTTACATTGTTTATTTTTTTAAGAAAACTCCAAGTGAAATTAATTGCCCTGTTTCCACTTTGTTATAGGTAACTATAAGTAACGACGTGGTATATTAGCATTCACTTGATAATTTACTTAAGTCATAATTTTGTGTCGAAACTTAAGTAAAATAAAATTAATTAAAATTTGATTAAATTAAATAATATTATATTAAGGCAATATCATACTCACCCCACCTTCTAAGATCTAATTTCGGATTTTCATTTATTTTACTTGGAGATTTTACTCGAGGCATGTTTAAATTGAATTGATCGATTATGTATTTATTGTAAAATGTCAAACTTGTCTATGATTATTGAATAGTGATTGTTGAAATTTAAATTCCACAGTGCAAGTGAACTGAACAATTGAGATGTAAAAATATTAATATTAGGTTTTAGATTAAAGGTTTAATGTCCACTTCGAATATAGGGCCCCGGTGTGGCATTGTGGCCTAAGTTTTCAAGGCATGATAGAGTTGGTATCATATCAAATAGAGTATAAGGTTGTGATTCATATTGCCCATAAGGGAGTAATTTAGGTGTCGATAAATAGGTCATTGATAGATCTTCATGGGTAACCCTCTCGAGCTAACCATGTATGTCCGAATGGTTCTCAGACCAAGACAGGGCCAATTGTGTGGTCCTCCCTCCTTAGGGTCGTGTTAAGATTAATGTGGTTGCCACATGTTCAACTTCATGTGAGGGAGTAGCCAGTTCGACTTTGTTGTTTGATGCAAATGGTTTTTGTTTGAGATTGACAAGTCATAAGGATTGTCATCAACCTCCTTTTTTATGAGGAAATTGGGTAATTTTACTTCGGTTAAAGCTTGGCAAATGACTAGGGATAGATCATATCATTGTGGAAAGTGAATGCCAAGCCGTAATCAATTTTCTACAAAACCCTCCTAAAAATATTCCATGGTCAATAAACGCTACGTTTTTTGAATTTAAAACAATGATGGAAACTATACCTATCTTAAGTTTTTATTTTGTTCCTAGGTTTGTAGATATAACAACTCTCTCAAAATCGGATATGCATATTTAATGTATTTTCTAGGCTATCCCAATTTTTGATTAATGAAGTCTCAAAAACAAAAAAATGGTTGAGTTGAGAAAGTAATGCCTCTATGTATCTCCATTCAGTATATAATACTGGAATGAAATGTTTCAAGGCCATTAATTTTTCATTGCAGGGTCATTCATATGCAATAGGATAAAGGGGTGTAGATGTTTACTACGCAAAACATCGTGACAAAAAAACGTCATGGCTGGGATTTGGTGCACCCCTATAAGGTGCCCATAACATCCCCCTCACTCCCACATGCATTTGGGACACATTGCATCGAAGAGTGACTCACACTTTTGGGGGGTGTAAATCACTTTTCGACATGATGTTTCCCGCCTATAAGGGGGGGTCACCAAATCCTGAGAGCATCACCTATTGAATCAATTTAAAAAACATCCCAAACAATAAATGATAAACATCTTAACTTATCGGTTATAATCTATCACATTCAATAAAGCATCAAACATAAAATAAAATAGTCATGAAAGGCAATTCCATAAATGTATAAATTTACGGGAGAAAAACTTATCAAATTAAGAAGTTTGTTCTAGACACATCGATTTGCAATTTGATGTGAACCGTTCCATTTCAAATGTAAAAAAATATCTTGAATAACCTGTTGGGTGTTTCATTTGGATGGTAATAAAGACTTATATTTTATTGGAAATTTTAGATTGGAATGGGCAATTAGTAGATGACAAGTGACAAAAAAAGGGATGGTTGCTTGACATTGGATTTAGACTTGTTACAAATGTTTTATGTAAGTGCTTACTCGCCCTTATTACACATAAACAACTAGGTTTTGGTTATGAAGGTTGTAGGATACAACAAGACCAATGCAAAACACAAATAAATGAGATTGTGCGGTCTTGAATCATTTTCTAAACACTAGTTATCTTCTATGTATACTCTAAAAACACAACAAACTAAATAGTTAAATAAAACAAAATACATTGAAAAATTATCATTTTTAATCATGGCAACTAATGGTCTTTATAAAGAAACCAAATGGTGAAAATAAGAGATGTGTTTCTTCACAAGAGATGCACCAAAGAGCATTATTGTCCAACCATATAGACACATCTATTGCGAATAGGTGTAGTGTGGATATATATGTCCAACCATTATTAATTAAACAACGGTTAAAATAGAGCTCTTTATGAGAAGGTGTTTTTTTAATACAAAACACTCCATTATACTTACATTACTATTTATTATTTAAAACATACAACACATCTCATTCTAATTTAGGGCTCTCCAAACCGTGCGGGAAAGTTCCCCATCACACGATCCACCAACTTGCATTTCATAAACGAGGCATTCATGCCTGTAATTGGGAAGATATCTCGAAGAGTAGTTAGATACAAATCAAAACATCGTAATAGGCATTGGCGGTAGGTGGTTGTATTATCATCATCAAGCATTTTTTATCAAACTCAATCCAATGTTAGGTTTAGGGTAACCCAAGACAACCCAGTGTTTTATCCTCTTATTTTTTTTTTATTCCTCATTACGAGCCCACACACTCGAATCCAATGTTCAATTTGAAAAAAAAAAGGCGAAGAAGAAGAAGAAGAAGAGGACTGGATCATGGCCAATGAAATGATTCATGTGCTAGTCAAACGAGGTATTCACTTGTTACGGAAAATTAAATAGTTAAAAGTGCTATACTCCTTATTGGGTTTCATTGGTGTTGGATAAAAGCAAATGTCTAGTAACTAAGATTGATGCGACCATGTGCGATGTGTGACACAACTAAAAGAGCAAATGCTCAGTAGCCAAGATTAACACTTTTAAGCTTATCCATACCACATGCCAACATATGGTATGGCCAGGCAAAACTATAGGTGGAGAATGTCAGTGGGGTGTCAACGAGCCGAGCTTGGCAAAATTATTCTCATCTAATAGGTGGACATTGTTATGAGGGCTTTCAACAAGCTTGGCATCTTGCCACCCGTCATATGAAGGAAAAGCTTAGGTTCTTAAAGACAGGCTTGGCTATGATCGCGAGAGATAAAAAAGGCCCAATAGCCTAATGGGCTATTAGTCCAATTTGTCTAAAGGTGTCAATTGTGCTGGGCTGACTGAAAGCCGGACATGTTTGTCCCAAAAAATAGAAGGGTTAGGCTAAGCTAATTTGGGATGGGCTGAGTTCAGGCCCAGCTGTTAAACCCAAAGTTTTATTCGGGCCCAGGTTGGGCAAACTTACTTTTAGTCCAAAATTGGTCAGCCCGGACATAATCCAATATAACCCATCATGGTTCAACCCGGCCTGACATAGATGTAAAATAGAGCTTTGCTTTGCGAAACTGGTATTACTTAGCCCAACTCAACAAATATAGGGTAGTAAATTAGGAGTGGCAATTCGTGTTGGCGGGTTAGGTTCGTGTCGTGTCGAGGTAAGGGTCTAAGACTATTTGGCTCAACCCTATCTGACCCATTTATTAATTGTGTCAAAGCAGGTTGACCTGTTTTGACCCGAAACACATTCAGAGTCAATACTTATTTTTGTGTTGGGTTGTTGGGTTCATGGGTTATGTGGTAATTTATCTTGACGAATTGGGTTAGTGTCATGTCAAGGTAAGGGTATACGACTATTTGGTTCAATTCTAACCCAACCCAATTGCTAAGCATGTCAAAATGACTTGATCTGTTTTGACCCAAAACAAGTTTAAGGTCAACCCTAACCCGCTTATTTTCCTGTTGGGTTGTATCGGATTACGGATCGGGTCCAACATTGCAACCCCGTATTGGCCCTGATATCGGCTCACGACGAACCGAGCTCTTAGCCGAACTCGGTTCGTCGAAAAAACAAAGGGAAGAGAAGAAAAGAAACAGAAGTAGTTTGAATGAGACCGAACCACTAAAATCATTTATAAACCCTAATACCAGCCTGCTCTACCCGCCATCATAGAAAGCCACCATTTCTGCGAGGGTTTAGGTTCTAAGAAAGAAGACCCAATCTCTTCAAAATCACCATTCGGGGATCTTCGAGGGTTTAGGGGCCAAGAAAGCAGAGACGATTTTTGGAGAGAGAGAGAGGATTTATATTCAAAACCCTCAAATAATCATGGCTACACTCGCTTCTCAGTTGCAGGCAATCAAATCCTTTGTAACATCCGACGAAGAACGAACCAAAAAGCCCTTTACTCGCCCTTCTATCATCTTCAATCCGAAAGAGGCTGCAGACATCGATTTAGACACAATTTTGTCTATTGCACTCTCAGGTATACTGATTTGGCACTGAAATCAAAACTTCTCCTTCAAAATTTCTTCCCCATTTTATATAAATTATTGTCTGAATTGATTTTGCAGGTTTGGAGGTTCTTATAAACACAGATTCTCGTTTCAAATGTTATAAGAACGATCTGTTTAGTCACAAGAGTAGAGAACTAGATAGGGAATTGATGGGTGTGGAAGAGAATAATCGCATTAATACATCAATTAGTTCCTACTTGCGGTTACTCTCGGGACACCTTCAGCTACATTCTGCTCTTAAAACGCTTGAATATTTGTTACGCAGATACAAGTAAGCCGTACATTCTGCCTTTCTACGTGGAAATTATGTATGCCGGTTGTTTATGATTGTTTGCTTGAATTTGGGTTGAAAATTTACTGGAAATTTCAGGGTTCATGTATACAACACCAATGAACTGATACTATGCGCTTTGCCTTACCATGACACCCACACTTTTGTTCGGATTGTGCAGTTACTGGACTTTGGGTGAGGAAATTTTAAATGTTATAATTGTCTAGCTTCAATGGAATTGAAATTACTATTGAAGTTTTAGAATTATCGTTTTTCTCTTTTTTGTTGCAGAAATAGTAAATGGAAATTTCTTGAAGGGGTTAAAATATCGGGTGCACCACCGCCAAGAAATGTTATAGTGCAGCAGTGCATCCGAGATATGGGGGTTCTGGAGGATTTATGCAATTATGTGAGTGTTTTTGTCTCTCATCAAACTGCATTACTAATCACTGCTTTACCATGGATATCAAGTAAATAGTTATTATGTTACAGGCATTGCCAATGAAGAAGTCTCAGGCTTCACGACAGGTGGTCAGCTTTGTTACTGCAATTGTGGTTGAGGTTCTGGGTGCCGTTCAAATCGTTGAGAGTGACATGGTGAAGAGAATCATTCCTTTTGTTCGTTGTGGGCTTCACCCTGCTGCTACGAAAGGAGGTCCAGATCACAAGGTGAAGTTTTATTTTGTGTGAACTGTAGGATAAGCTGTGATGCTTACTCTATGTGCAGCCTTGTTGCCTTCTAGGTGGCACATTTTGTTCTTTTTGCTTATGCATTTTCAAGGATATTTGGAAATAGATAGATCTCGGCAACATGCAATAGCTGTCTGCTCTCAGGTTACTCATACATGCGCATGTTCTAAAAAAAAAATAAAAAATCTGCGCATGTTTTTGAGGAGGATTGGTGGTTTTTTATATTTTGTAAAGAGCAGTTAGCATGGTGCTGGTAAAACTTAAATGTAGGTGCTCACATTAAAATAATGTTTTTGTAATTAACAAAAGATGTTAACTGGATCTCAATGGGGAACTCTATATATATATAGTTGTATGGTAGTTTTCTTTTACTGGATATCAGTGACAAAGTTTGTTTTTGATTGGAAAATAGTAAATATTATCACTACAAGATGGAAAGGAAAACAAACAGATTCACAGGGCAGGTGAATAGAGCAAAAAAGAGGAAGGAAATAAAAAACAACAAAGGTAAAACAAACAAACAAAGCTCAGGAACCTTCCCCCTACAAGTAATACCAAGCTGACTTGTTGAAATCCTTACTAACCGAGGCCCATCGTAGAAGATTATCATAAGCTAAGGCAAGAAGACACCCTGTCCAGTGCCTTTACCCTAAAAGTGCTTCTATTTATTTTCTTCCACATGTACCAACACAACGCTCCCATAAGATATAACTAGATCACCTTAGAGACCCCCTCCACCCCCCTAATCCACCATCCAGAGATTATACCTTTGAAAAGTAGAAGGGAGGACCCAAGGCATGTTAATGTGAGAAAGAAAGAAGTTCCACATATTTTGCATTACTGAACAATGCGCAAACAAATGATCCACTGATTCCTAATCTGACTAGCACAATGCCCACCTGCTCACTTGTTCCATTGTCTATTCTTTAAATGGTCTGGTGACAACCTATTTGTCTTTATTTGTTCTTTAAATAGTATAGTGATAACCTGTTTTTCTTTATCTTTCAACTTTTTTATTTTTCCTTATTTGTTTATATGTCCACCTTTCATATCTTAAATGCTTGCAAGGCAGGTTCCCATTCATAACCTACATGTTTGTTCAGCCAATTGAAATCTTCATTTTGCTGTTTTCCTTCATTGTGGGTCTTTGAGAGGAGAATATGGGGCATGAGTACGCCAGAGCTGGCTTAAGTCCGCTGAGATTTACATATTTATGTTGTCATTTGTTATCATTTTTTTTCCACTAGTATTTTCATGCTAAAAAGTAAATTAGATGCGTAACTGAATTATAAGACAAAACCATGTGGGTTCTATTACTATAATTTTACAAGAAGCCTTTCACTCTCATTCTTTTTAACCCATGGACTTCAGGTGCAATTCACCATTCTCCTTTATTTGGGTTAAGAAATTTCAGCACGATATTTGGTGCCTTCTTTTTTTGATAAAGTAAAAAATTCATTAGAAAGAGGGGATATGGAGGTATCCCCAAAGCCAAAAACAGCAAGCCTCCCATCTTTTTTTTTTACTCAAATGAAGCAAAGAGAACTTATCACGCTTTTCATGCTTTTATCATTGTCCTATTGAAGTTGGTAAATTCAAGTTCATAACTCTGGTTCTGATTCTGAGAAGGTTGACCATACTATGTGTAGGCTGGTTCTTTGATGATAGTTGGTTTACTAGCAAATAGAGCAACGTTGGGTCCTGAGCTCATAAAAAGTTTGATTGGCTCCATTGCTGAGGTAGCTCGGGAGGATGCAAAAGAATCAGCTGACTTGGTGTGGCTTCGTATGTTTGTTATGGCCATAATCAGCCTTATTCAGGTATTTTTATCATTATCACATTATGCATTCTCAGAACTGATATATGTGTGTGTGTGCTGTAATGATTAGTGGTTACTATCTACATTTTTTAGGGTTGGATGAAGTTTGATCCTTGGGGTGGCATATGACGCACTCAAACTTTACTGTGAAGTAATAAAACTCTTCAAGAGACTCTTAAGAGTTAATAAAACTACTATCCTACCTATCAAGACAACACAACTCTGTAGAGACTTGGAGTGTTTCTACTAGAGACTTGGATTCAGAACCCATCTTAATCAATGTAACATCCATCAATTGGTTGGACCTCAAGTACCCCATGTGGAGGCCCAAGCCTAAGAAATCCTAGGAGTGTTGCACATGGGGGGGGGGCTTTTTTGAATGTTCAATAAGACCTTTTGTGCCAATATTTTGTTTGGAGGTAAGGATTTGTAATAAAGCAGTGGCCAAAAGGGTAGTTTAGGAAGATTCTTATTATTCTTTAAGTCAAAGTGGGGCCCAAACAGTGTTGTTCGCCAGCTTCTATGTACCTCCAAATTAGCTTCTTTCTTTTATTTAAGTTTGAAGGAATTAGTAGTTTCCTTTTTAGAAAACTCTCCAATTCTCTCTCATGTTATATCTCTTAAAAAGGGGTCTACCCCTCTTATGATCGACATCAATGAATTTAAGAAGTTCTGTTTTTTCTAAAGTTTGGTCATGGACTTATCCCTCCCCTTTCTCTCGTGATTTCCTCTCTCCTCTATTTCTTCTTCTTCCTCACTTCAAGAGAGGCTCGTCTCTCTCCTCAGGTCCTTCTCCACTTCTTCCCTTTTTCTCTCATTAATTTCCTGCTTCTATTTCTTCCTCCATTCCATCATAGGATGCAACAAATAATCATCATCAAGGATTAAGATTTGAAGAGCTGAACTGAAGATATAGCATCACATCAACTATTCGGAGATCTATCAAAGCTTCAGTTGCACAATCCATTTGAAAACCCTGAGTCCTCCTTTCAAACAGGTATTTTATTTCTTTCTGTTTCTTACCAGCTTTCTAAAACTCTGCCAAGAATTCCTGTTCTGATTCCTGGTTTTGTTCTGATTTTTTTTTAGCTTATACTCAAACCTGATCAGATTTCAAGGATTTATAAACTCCTAAATTGCACCTATATAGTTTCTTCTTTTATATTCTTTTCAGTCAGGGTTTTGATCTCTTGTGTGTCCCCAATAAAACCCCTAACATTCCTCTGAGTTTCCCTTCTTCTATCTCATCTAATTAACAAGGATTTTCTGATGTACTATGAAAACTCCATTAAAAGGAGCTTGATTTTCTGAAATTTGTAATTTTGATCTACCTAGAATGATCTGAAATTCATGAAATTTTAACCATAGACACCTTATAGGGTCCATTACTGATCTGGTGGGAATTTTTTGACACCCACCAGAGGTGTTTCGTAATTTTCCACTTTTCTGGAAAATTACAATTTTGCCCTTGACCTGAAAATTGAATATTTAAATTTCTAAATTCCTATTTTATTATTTGAAACTGTTTTCAGTCAATTTCCACATCATTAATCTACTAACAATTGACCTGGATGGCATATGATGCACACAAACTTTACTGTGAAGTAATAAAACTCTCAAAGAGACTAATAGTTAATAACTACTTGCCTACCTAACTCTGTAGAGACTTTGGGGATTGTACCAGAGACCTGGGTTCAAAACCCGTCTTACTAACAATTGACCACTGACTTGTTTTTCTATCCTCCCCTCCCACCCCCCGGTGCCAAAAAAAAATCCCCAAGAGATTCTTTAATATATACTTGTACCTATAATAAAAAAAAAACCCAAATGTCTTTAATGGTCCCATAGCTTAAATCTAAATTAACTCAAACAAAAATAACTGTCACATCAGCGGCCTATTTCTCTCTGTTTTATGTAGGCCTCTGCTTTGGATTCTTAACATACTGCCACTATACTGTTGTGTGTTTCACATAAGATCACAACAGTTGGAAAATGTTGTCAAATCGTGGTAGGAATATATCCGTCTCAACACGGCTTTGCTAATGCTTTGAACTTTGTTTGGAATTTATAATGGATGCCAACTCCGTGCACATTGATCTCACTTTCATTCCAGCGATGAATATGTTATCTTTGTGAAAGCAATTGTTCACTTTCATTCTGACGCTGGGCAGCTCAAGCCAGTACCATTGCACTGAAGCAACAACTCTTGTTTACTTGTAAGAAGAGCTTACATTATTATTTCTATCCTATTAAATAACCTACATTGCACCAGACAAGATAACACAACTCTGAAGAGACTCATTAATAAATATATGCATTTTTTTATTGATAAAGATTTTATTGACAAAAGAGAACAGCTACAAAGCAAAGGAATGACACAGAAATGAACCCCAAAATAGGAAAAGCCTTAACTAAACATCAGAACATCCCAATCAAGACCCCATCAGAGAAATTTACTTTTTTTTTGGGATAATTAACGACTTTATTAAAAAGAGGAAAGAAAGAGCAATCCAAAGGCAAATGGTACAACAACAAGGCAGCCCAAAGGTATCACTCTGGGATCACTGGCATTGCATTGGAGTACACAGTATTGGGTGCCATTCTTTGTGATTTGTGGCTTTCCGGGTTGGGCTTCCCCTTCTGTAGGGTTTTGAGTCCGTGGTTGTAAGCTTTTTCCATTCTTTGGGATGTCTTGTTCCCCTTTTGTAATAACAGTTTTTTCATTCATAAAAAAAAAAAACCCACCCCTCAATTAGCACATTTATATGCAGATTTTTACTTTCTTAACTGAAGGTAAATAAGAAACCCAATGGGAAAGCAGATGGAGGGCCTTATCTAGAAGCTTCTTGGTATTTGAAGACTCCCTCAGAATGTGAGAGTTTCTTTCCATTCATACAGACAAGCACACAATAGCTGGAATGCAGCACCACACCATTCCGTCACGAGGAGATAACTCCGCATTATTCCAGCAACCCTTTTCTAGCATTACCCAATGCTTCTTAAATTGCACCAAGAAGGAATCCCAAATGTGATAGGAGACCGGGCAATGAATAAACAAGTGGCAAGCTTTAGTGCAGCACAAACAACATCTATTTGACAGCTGCATTCCCCTGGTCACTAGATTATATGGTAAGGACCCTACCCCAATACACTAGCCACACGAAAAAAGGAGCTTTCGATGGCACGTAGGACTCCAGATCATCATAGCTGGCTTAGACAAGGGACCACGCTACTGTATAGTCAAATAAAGAGACTTAACCGTGGAAACCCCATCCTTGACGCAGGACCACAGCCTTTTGTCCTGTTTCACCTGACCCAATCACAACACTATCCAAGGCCTGAACAAGGCTAGAAATTGAATCCAACTCCCAATCATTCAAAGCCTGATGTTAGTGAAGAGTGAAGGTACAACCCAATTGACACCTGATTGTGGATTCAGTGGCCTTGGAACAGATCCATCTTTCTTCATAGCAATGGAGTGATGCACCTAGAATATAGGTCTTTAAGCTTTGGAAACCCAAAATATCTTTAATGTCTGCCTAGCCAAATTATAAACCACTGTGATCAAGCATGAAGCTTAAATCCAAAGTACCTTAAACAAAAATGACAATCTGAGAACTCCTCTATGACTGTCACATTCACAATCTATTAACTCTCTCTCTCTCTCTCTCTCTCTCTTTCTCTTTATTTTATTTTATTTTAATTTTTTAAGATGGGGGCTTCTTCTATAGATTCTTGTCACAGACACGTGAAAGTGCTGTTGCATCAATACTTCATTAAACAAAGGTGGTTCCCAATTTTTCACCATATCAACAAGGCCTGAGTTATTTATTTTTGATATCTTAATGGCTCTACCTTCACCATTTATTCTCTTTCACTTTTTTTTTTAATCTCTTCCAGCCAAGACAAAAAATGATGGTTAATATCTATGCTGTTTAGAGAGGGGAATTTGAGATCTTTAGAGGTATAAATTAGCACAAAAAGGGTGTGGTCTTGTGGCATTTATTCATGCCGGCTGTTTGGTGGTCAATTTGGCTTGAAAGAAATCATCGGATTTTTGAGGATCTTGTGGAACCTTCTTACATTATTCTAAGGAGAGTGAAAGAGTTGTGTTTCCTTTGGGCTGCAAATTGTAAGATCTTTGAGGGCTGGTCTATGATTGATGTTAGAAGTAAGTGGGTTAATGTTGTAATTGGTGAGACCCCACTTTAGTCTTTTCTTGTTGGGGCTACCTTCTCTTCTTTCTTGGGGGGATATCTTATCCCCTCTCTTTTTTATACAATTTTAACTTATCAAAAAAAGAAGAAAGTTTCCTATGTGTTTGAGAAAATTAAAAACTTCATCATTTAAGTTGAAAACATAAGAAACACATTTTGAATTATATATATTTTTAAAGGTAAACTGGGTTGAGATCTCATGGTTCTAGGAAAGTATGTCACCATTCAAGCTACAAGCTGAAGCCCGATTTTTGGCTTGATATTAGTTATTGTGTCATATCTGGTGGAGAAAATGATAGGAACAGTGGAGCAACTAAGAAAGGGAAATAATTCTGTATCTTTTATTTACTTGTGGGTTAAGAATGAAAGCGAAAAGAGGGAGCATTAAGGCCTTCTTTATATTGAAAGTGTAAATGAGGTCAGCTATTGATATGAAAAGAAGTACTATATTGCTATATAACATTTTTAGATGGCCTCCTGTAATTTTGAACTTTAAATAAGAGCATGAAGGGCTTCTGATGTATAGTACTAAACCTAGTTTGCACTTGCAGTAGCCCAGTTTGATTACTTCACAACTACTACAAGTGGTTCTTAGGTATGGTTACTAAGTAAGTGAAAAAAAGCAGAAGACATTTTCTTTGTTTAGTAATTTCCATTAGCTAATGAGTTACCTTAGAAAAACTTACCAAAGAAAAATAGAAGAAAATATAAAATGACCTTTATATATAGTACATTTCAGTAGCAGTGGGTTTGTCATTTGGTAGGTTGGTAAAGAGAAATAAAGTAATTCATGGAAGTCTTTGTTATGTCTTCAAAGGCCTTATGTAACATGTTGTCACAAATTCATGTTTAACTAAGGGAATTGTAAAATAAGGCTTAATAAACTTTTTATATTTTGCTTGATTAACTGGTTGAAGACTTCTTCGGAACATTATCAAGTTATTTATTTATTTACTTTTGTCTTGTTTGCGCTATTATTTTCCACACTTTCTCAATGGTTGGGTTTGAGTTATTGTTTAATTTTCTTGCTGTTGATTTTCTACCCGTACTTGTTCTGGGTTCATTAATGCATTGCTATGCTATAATGTGTAATCTCATTTTTGGGTTCAAGCTAATTTGCCTTCTATATTACTGTTGTTTTAGCTTATATGGTGGCCTTTTTTTTGCTAGTTACAATCTGTCCAAATGTTTCCGAAGAAGGCTTTGGATATTCTTAAGGAAATTAGGTAATTCTTGTGGAACTTATTATTATTATTGTGAATTCTCTTTCCTGATTGTGTGGTTTGTGTGTTTGTGGATGTGTGTGCTTTTGAGCTTTCTCATGCATTTGTCTCCCCCTCTATCTTTATTTGAAGGGATCTGCCTGGAGTACTAATGGGGTTGTCAAAGGAGTTTAATATCGAGAAATTCTTGTCTATATATTTGGAATCATTGGCTGACAACAGGTGTTTTATTTTGTCTTTTAACGTTTTCCAAGTAAAATTTCTTTTTTTATTGTCATGCCATGGAACTGATTATTTTTCTTTGGCAGTTCTTTTGATGATTTCTCCCGTTTCGCCTTGATATCTATATTAGAGACAGTTCCACTGAAGGGTTTAATTGATAATATTGTTTCTAAGGTGCTTACTTCATGCATGAGGTTATCAAAAAGAATGGATAATTCTACATTAGGTGAATCAGGTATTTTCAATTAAAAATTTTAACTCATAGTTTTGGTGTATTTTCTTTCACTGTGTGGGTACATGTAGTTTAACATGATCATACATTTAAGACTCCCAAGTGTTCTGTTGTATGAAGTTCTTTCTGTTTTGAATTAATTTCTCTTTTGATTATGTTGGGATTCTGAAATGATTGCCAGGAAGCTGGGCCAAACAAATATTGGTTGTAATTAATAAGAATTATCCGTCTGAACTGCGGGAGGCTGTTCGCAAGTTCCTGGAGGTCTGCTTATTAAATGGCTCTCTAACTTTCCCCCTTTTTTTGTTCTGGCCGTATCTCTAATCTGTAATCCTTGATTTGTTGCATCTATAGGATTCTAAAGTGCAGTGCAAGCAAGAGGGTTCCATTTTTGAGATTTTGTGCATGATGTTGGATGGAAGTTTCAATGTTCCACTAGGGATCTCTGATTCAAAAATTTGGTTCTTTTTGGAGCATCCAAAGGTATGTGGTAGAGCTGATTTTGAGAAATTTGGTGTTGATTACTTCTACACACACATACCTTCCCTTTATGTTCCTTGGAACACAACAACAACAAACAGCCTTATCCCAACTATTTGGGGTCAGCTGCACGAATCCTGTTCTGCCATGCTGCTCTGTTTAGGGCTGTATCTGCTGTTAAATTACAAGCTGCCATGTCCCTCCTTACTACCTCCACCCAGGTCAATTTTGGGTGCTACATGTATCAGCCGTATCGGCTACACATAGCAGCTGTATCTGCCGTTAAATTATGTTCCTTGGAAGTGGCTTATAAATATGTCATGTTTACTGCTATTTCAATTGACTATTTTTTTTTGGGTGGTGGTGGTACCGGGGGGGGGGAGTTCGCTGTCTGATATCTTTATATTGTCGTATAGGCTGAGATTCGACGAACCACGTTGTCCGATTTGGCCACATCTGGTATTCTGAAAGCTAAGGATGTTGATTCACAGGTAGTTTATTTTTTATTTTTTAATGTTGATTCACTGGTAGTTTTTGGTGTTCTTCATTAATAGCAATTATTTGTTTGGTACAAATGTAGCAAGTACTTGTTTCTTAGTCTTTTTGTACAATAGTTATCTACATGAGTATCTATAAAAGAATTGTTCTTGACATGGCTTTTAGCTTTTGTTGGGAAATTCTTGGTTTTTAGTCATTTGATGTATTCATAATTTTTCTTTAATGTATTTGTGTGTGTCTCTATGTGCTTGTGTGTTACCTTTATTGTTTCAATAGGGCTGCCGCATGGCTGTTGGATGCTTTCTTCTTAAATGTTAATGCCAACTTTTCTTCCTCTGGTACAGAAGCTTATAACTATTCAAGAAGCTATATTACGTCGGCTTCACGATGATGATCTCAGCGTTGTTCAGGCAGCTCTCTCTCTGGATGGATTGTCTGGAATCATTAACACTCCCAGTCTTCATGAAGCATTTCAGAATGTACTTCTTAGATGCATCAACATTTTAATGACCAGTGAGTATTGTTCATTATAAGTGCTCTAACTTATTTGTTTTGACAGTTAATCTTCTCATGCAATGATTCTATTGATTCAAGAGTGAGACTACTGACCTTCTATGACAACTCAAATTACATTTAGTACTTGACAAGTACTTGCTTTGAGTCTGTTAATATTATTTTTCTTGGTCAATGGAATGATGATAGGTTCTTGTTCAATCACAATTTTAGCTTGTACTAAAGCCTTTCCTGACTAAATTTTCCATTTTCGGTCATACTAATGTAGGCTAGTGATTCCGTTGAAAAGTAGTGGTGGATGAAGAAAAGCTTGCCCCAATTATGCTGTTTCCTGAGTCTGTTGTGTTTGTACGTTGATGCAGTATGTTGGTGTATTCATGAACATTCAGAGATTTAGGCGATTATGCAAAGCAGTAAGAAGAAATAAACTGGATTCCTATTCTCAAAATCAAACACACTTGAATCTCAAGTAAGGATTCAAGAAACAATACACTCACTACCAAGATCAGGGCCAAATAATGCAATGGAACTTATCATACTAATATGCAAATCAAAATTAACAAACCAGATGCAAACTTAAAGATTATCAGCAAACAATTCAATGCAATACAAACCAAACAAAAGGCTGGGTAAGTGTGGGAACGAAGAAGCTCTCGGGAAGGCTCAATTAGGGCAGGTTTGGGATTAACCAAGGTTTAGGTTGGGGTCAAAGATAGAATTCTGGAACAGGTTAGAATCAGGTTCTATTGTAGGGAAAACCGTAGGGTAGTCTGTTAAGGATTATGGGTTTAGAGGGTTTAAATCACAGGCTACTTGGGACAAGTTTGGAATTGATCGGCTAGGGAATTTATGCCTAAAGGTGGATTGGTTGAGTTCTGATCTAGGATCAGACACAGCAGAGTTATGTGGGGCTAGCAGGCTGGTTTTATTGGAGTTGATTGGCTGATCAGGTTTAAAACTGGTGGTCAAGACAGGGGTTCACAGGGAGACTTGAATGGAGTAATCAGGTCAGGTTTGAGGCTGCCAATAGGGACTAGAAACAGAGGTAATAAAAGCTGTAATATGAAGGAATAATCACACCTGTAGATCTGCTTCAAACACTGATTATTTAATCAGTACTTCTCCTACAAGATCTGAACCAAACAAAGAGTCCTAATCAATCAAGGACTGCTTTCCCAATCAGCTGCAGGCTTCTGTGAAGAAACTCCACCAATCTGGTCAAGCACACAGCAATTCCATACTGTCCTAGGGCTGTCGCAAGCCAAAAAAACCCAAGAAGTTTGTAGTTTCTTGGTATAAAATCAAGAAAAAAGAATGGAACAAGGATGACCGCAGGGTAGGGACTGAAGGATGGGTGGCTTCTTGAATAAAAAGGGGCAGCGAAAAAAATAAGGGAATTTCTCCTGGTTTGGCTGTAAGGAGGTTAGGGAAAAGAAGAAAGAATAAGTGAGAAAGGGAGAAGAAGTAGATACCTGTGGAGAAAACCCTACCCCACAACTTGGAAAAACCCTATCCAAGTCAAGCTTCTAGGCAAAAGCTTGAAGAAAAATCTGCAGCTACTCGTGGGAGCAAAGCAAACCAAGATTTATTAATAAAAAAAAAGCAAAAACAATATTGCTGGTTGGGTTCTTTTATAGCCCACGACCAGCTATGTTCATATCCTACTACAACTTTGAAAATTAAAGAAATCTCCCTCTAATATTAAATCTTAATCCTAATAACACTCTAACTTCTAAGATTGATGATAATGTTCCAAAATAAAAGAGATAATGTTAGGGATAATCCCCACAATTAATTTAAAACATATAAAATCCAATAAATATGGCTCCATGTGTTGTGGCCGTCATGTGGAATCCCAGGAAAAACTCTCTACTTGAACCAAAGGCTTGGCCTGGGTCTCCTCTGACGATAAATCCACCAGGCTCCAGCTTGGACTGATGTCCTCATCATATGTAGTCGATAAAATTCTGTTCAACTTGAGTTCATAAATGATTGAAATGACCGATGTGTTATCTCAATGCCCCTCACCGTTTTTAATTTTATACTTTTCCCCTCTCCCCTCTTTTTTGTGTTGACTTATCATTGGCTTGGGAAATCTGCCATCTGCTATTGACATAGCATATGGAAATTTTATTTTATTTTTTATCTGTTGATGAGAAAAAGCTGTATTCATCAGGGGGAAAAGGAATTCTCAAGAACAAGGCAGAAAATTCATATCTATACTTATATACGAAAGAGACTGATAAAAGAAAAGCTCAAAGAACACTACCCCCCCGTCCCCCCAATTACATTTCAAGCTCAATTACAGGGGTCTACTCCCTTGATAACATCTCATTTCTC
>JAOXJP010246009.1:0-22591 GCA_025762735.1 Platanus orientalis | reverse complement strand
CATCAAACCTGTCGGCGCTGATGTGCCCTCCCCCTGACAGGGTGCAGAGAGGAGCGGATACAATCCATGGTGCCCTCCCCCTAACAGGGTGCGGAGGGGAGTGTTAGATAAGAGGAGCGGATACAATCCACCCTCCTTAAATTGTGATGCTATTTGTTTCGTTTAGCCCAAAAAGAGGTTTAGTCACTTTTTTGGGGGGTATGTGTGGGACTGTTGCAGGACCGTCTCATTCTAACTGAATAAAAAAACTGTTGCTCTTTGCTCCATTTTCTTCCCTTCTCTTTTCCTCATTTGCAGCGGTGAGGATTTTATACGCCAACCCCTAACCTCTGCCCGCATCCGCCGATGGTCAAGCAGATGGAAACATCAGCGCCGAAAATGATTTTCACTTTTTGAGAGTGTGTAAAACACTTCTGACACTGATGTGGCATCCCGTTGACTTAGGTGTTTTTGCAGAGCTGCTCTGTGAATAATCCATCATCAGCATCCATCTCATTCTTTATCGCTTCCCAATCTCTAAAAGAGCCTGGTGGGTCCTGGGTGGGATTTGGTAGGACTAGTAAGGTTAGCTTAAAGTAAGAATGACATTAGGGGCTGACACATCAGTGCTGAAAAATTGATATACACTTTTTAGTGGATGATTTTCGCTTTTGACACTGATTTGTCAGCCCCTAATGCAATTCTTACTTTAGGCTAACTTTAAGTTGTCCTACCTAATCCTGAGCGAGTGGGTCCTTAAGCAGATTCAAATTGTCAGCAAATGTGTAAAACATGAATCATTCCATAATTTTTCTCTCTCCTATTCCTTGTTTGGTATGTCACATTGATTTTCTGGTATTCAGATTGGTTTCTAGGAATTGATTTTGAAGAACTTGGCTATGCAAGGTCTTAGTTTTGTTTTTTCTTCTCACCTTTACCTCTGATAGGAATATCTACTGATGACGTTCATGGGATTGTCTTTGGATTCTAAATCTCTTAAAAGTATTCAAATTCCTTCCTCTTTTGATGTGGAATGCTGTACTTAACTGTAACATCTTGAATGGCATGACATTATTGCCACCACAATTTACATTTCATTTTTTATGGGTAGAAGGTGTAACTAAAATTTAGAATTCCACTTGTTTTTTTAGGCTGTGTTTGGTTGCCACCTGTAATAAAACCGTTTCATTTTGAATTCCCATGACATTTTGAAGCCACAAGTTGTTGGTTCAAGATGAGGTCATGTAGATTGATTTTGATTTGCTAACTTAAATTACAAATGAAGTCTATCTTAGGTTTTTATAAAATGAAATGATTTATGTCGTAGTTCATATTTTGGTGATGAATGGAGATCAATTCATTTTATTTGAGGCTTTTATCGTTCCTGAATCCTGAGTTCAAAACCTACCCCTCGGGGCCACTTGTCCAAGCATAAAAACCTGAAGCAAAATCAAATGAAATGGTTCTATTCCAAGTGACAACCAAACTCAGGGTTATTATATTATAAAGTGTCCCATAAAAGTGCACTAAGTTGTCTTCGATGTTAAACACCCAAAGAAGCATAGGCAAGTTAGATCCGGCTTTTGTTTATACAAGAATTGAAATGGACCAAGCTGCACTTTGGCACTCAACTACAAAGTACATCAGTTTTGAGCAGCATGCTCTATCCACTCAAACTGTTTGAGGAAGGAGCTTGATTAGCGGTTAGAGTACTGTTGATTGAGGAGTCCAATTTTTTTTTAGGGTATCTTTGAGATTTCCATGCGCAAAGAATGTTTTTAACACATTCATTTGTAATTCAACATTCAATTCTTTCAAAAGTATTTTGATGAGAATGAGTTGCAACTTTTGTAGAGAAATTGTTCTTCTTAATTTTGAATTGTGGAATCGAAATGAGTTTGTGTACATAGACAATCTTGTCGAACCATGTAAATCATTGTGTCTTTATGTGATTGTATCATTTTTTTATTATTTATTATTATTATTATTATTATTTTATACACTAACTAGCTCAACTGCTCCATAATCTCATCTCCAAATCAAAGAATTAGTTACCAATTTTGTCTACTTTAGGGGGGCAAAAAGAGTGTAATGAAAAAGAGCTATGAAGATGGCAGCAAAAGCTTTCATTCTTGGATTCCACTTCTTTCTTTGCATAAAACAAATGAGTTTGTCTAGAAGCACAACATGACAAATGAAGAAAAGGTTATGGTCGTTGCTATGACTCTAGCACCCCTTTACTAGGGGATTGTTTGACCCATTATAACAACTTATGGGAGTTAACTATAGGGAGCAATTGTCCTGTCCAAGATTTGGTGTCCATGACATGAGGGGATGTCATATGGAGTAAAATTGGTGGAAATTTAAAATTTCATCCAACTCCCACCCATTTTATTCCATATGATGTGCTCTGGTGTCCTAGACACTAAATCTTGGACATAACATTTAGACTATATGGTTATTCTTACTCTCAATTTCGCCATTTTGGTTAGCTTCTTATTGTTTTGATTTTTTTAAAACTTTAATTTTTGATTAATTTTCATCAAGGTACAGATCAAAATCATTCATCCACCCATGATAACTACAAGAAATTCCAACATTTAAATCAAGAAAATTTAAATAAAAATACCTCAATAGTTGAACCAAACACAAGATGATGATTCAACTTGGTCTCCTCAACATTCACACATTCTTAAGGGGTTTTTCAAGTTTTTTCACATCTAAGAAGACAAGGTTTTTCCCTGAATGAGGATATAGATATATTTAATGTTTTAAAAAGTTAAAGAAACCTTAAAGGGTGTGAGATATATTGATGTGATTCTCATCTTTAGGTTGTGGGGCTCAGTAACCCAAATTTCAGCCAAATTGCATTAAGGTACATCTTTTTCAATAATTACAAATTGATACACCACTAATTATAATAATTTTCTATAAGACATCGTAATTGAACCTCCAAAGATTAGATAATAACAATGAAGTCCTTCATTACAGATATTTTATAAATATGTCATTTCACTATACAATATTTCTTAATAACCTTTAGGATGATAAATTAATTGTTGTTTAATCCCTTTAGTCATTAAAATGTGAATTTTAGGAATTTAATGAATCGATTGGATATCTTAAAACATTCATTTGATAAAATACTTTTTCAAATGAATTTATTTGAAATCATTACTTTATCAAAAACCATTACTACCACATTTTCTTGTCCAAGCAAATAATGTATGTCCTAAATTGAATATATCTCCTACTTAAGGGTAGTAGATTTTTTGTTGGGCATTTGTACTCGTATTTTGTAAACTATCAAAACCACGCATGATATAACATCCAATTAGGCATCATTGGTTAATAGCTCAAAAGAATCAACATGACAATTTAGAAAACCATAAACCCTTTAGGTCTAAGATGAGTTTGTAAATATGAAGAACACTAATCCCAATAGTAAAGTTTTACCAAGAGTTCATAATGGATCCCTTTAATGTGTTTACATAACACATCCACATGTAAACTAAGACTCTCACTTTAGTAACTAAGATTACATTACTCCATCATATGGTAGCTCTAAATATAGTAGCCCTATAAGTGATGTTTAGCATCACTCATAACTATAAAGTTTCGGGTTTACAAAACTTGAATTATCATCTCTCCATATATTCCAATGTGTCTAACATCCTACTATGTTACCTAAAGACCACTTATCTCTAAGGTTGCATAAAGGGTCAGGTTAGTTCGAACCTAACCCAACTCTAGCCAAAACTTGGCTCAAAAAATCTTTGCCCAAGGCTAGGCCCGATAAGTGTGTGTGTGATTTATATATGATTACATATAAGAAAAATCGGATATGTATTAAAAGGACATCTAAGTCCCTTATTTATTATATCATAACTCTTTATTTACGAACAATTACATAAAATAAGAGAAAAATCGTAAATTAGCAATTGGGCTTCCACTTACATGGGATATTGGGAAGGCAATCATGCAAAGACAAAACTAAAGCTAAGCTTGAATGAGCAATGGGCTGGCTTGAGGCCTGATAAAATAACTAGGGTTGAGCTCAAGCCTAAAGTTATAAAAAACTTTAAATTGAGTCTGACCTAGCTCAAACCTATAATTACTATAAAGGACTGGGTCTACCATAACTCAGCCCAAACCCAACCCATTTTCTCCCCTACCTATCTCATCTCTTGAGATCAACCAATTTACATAAAATAAATAAATACATGTAATGGAAAAATAATTATATAGTGAACAAACAAATATACTTATATTTTATGTGAATGTTTTTGTCAAGATATGTAATTCCAACACTTGTCATGATACATAATTCCAACGCTTATTATCATGTTCTTTCACATAATTGTTGAATTTGTTTCAGTTAGTCACCATTCTTTTTATTCCTCGGATGCTTCTTTTAATTATTGAATTGATTTTAAAATAATTAAATAAAATGACAGATTTTAACCAAGAAAATAAATTCAAGTGTTCTATCAATACCCAACGGATTCTGAGCAGATTTTAGTGTTATTTTTTTTTCGGTTATGTAGTATTAGGTGAGTGAATATCAGGTGACTAGACAAATTCACATTCTTTACATACAAGTGCTGCATATTTTATTGAATGACATGCATCCCATTTACTGGTTTCCCCCCTCCTCGTGCCAATAATCCTGAATTTTAAGGCCGAAACACTATAGGTCCTGTACATGTCAAAGGAGCTATCAACACTAGATGGTTTCCGCCAAACCTTTCAAGTTCCTCCTATGCCCAGGTTTAAGTCTACCTTACCGTACTTAACAAAAAATGGTCTACCTTACCATGCTCAGCTTGGGCAAACCATGACCTTGCCCATTGACAGCATCATCCGAGAGGGAAGACTAGCATAAGCGAGAAGCAATGAAGAGATCATATAGAAGTGAGATATGCCTGCTTTGATCTTTTCCCCAATCCCTTGAAGAAATTGTTAGAGATGGTTTTGACTATAGCCCAAATTTTGAAATATGATTGTTTGGTCTTCTTTGAGCCAAAATAAAAGTGTGACCCACAAGTCGTTTGAGGTAGATCCACATGGGTTCGTGTTCACCTCCATGAGGAGAATAACGCCGTATGGTTGATTGCTCAAAAACATCAATGGGTGAATGATAAATTGTCTCTAAAAGTGTCCAATTGAACACTGGTTAAAAGGTGTAAAACTTGAATAATCCCACATTGGTTAGCCCAGAAAAGTTTGGAGGTTTATATATAATAACCTTATACATAAACTTTGGCCCTAAGGGGCACTACAATTTTGTTGAAGGGGAAGGACCTAGCTAACATGGGTCAAGCCCAAACACACACATGTACATGCCGCACCAAACAGAGTCGGGTTGGGTCAATAAGAAAAATAAAATAGTTTTCTATTATATTTTTATTTCTCTAAAAAACAGTTAACTTGTGGAGATGTATCTATTCTTTACGCGTTTTACCTTTTTACCCTCGTGATTGTTCTAAATTAAACAGTCATAAAAGTGACTATTATATCGCCTCTTTTACCCTTTTGTTTATTTCAAACAAACAAAAATATTGCTACTTAATTACATCATTTTGCTTTCGTGTCTATTCAATAGTCATAAGTTGTGTCTCTATGCCTGTTCCAAACAGACATGAATAGTTTATAAATATTTTGTTCATCTTTCATTTCAAGCATCCGAAATCCGAATTAAGCATAAGTATTATAAAGTAGAATTTGTGTAAAAGAAAGAGACAACATAATTTGGTTTGTTATGTACACAGATTGCAATGTTTATCCTGTATATAGTTGATCACTATATCTTGGGAGGCAGACATCCAAGAAATTTGTAAGTACCACTGCGAGGGGCGAAATCTGTCTTAAGGACATAGTATTAAACACTAGTCTTGATCAATTGAAGTTTCTGATTTTCAAATCATCCGAACAAATAAGTCATTTTATTCATTTTATTTTCAAGTCTTTTACTTATATGAAATAAATATTTGTTATTTACATAATCACATATCACTATAGATATAAAATAACAGAAATATCGTAGTTAGTGATACTGGGGCAAAGTATTCAACAGGTTTGGCAAGACCGCTAAACAATGCTTCCATTATCCAATGACTACCATGAAGCACCAACAACCTCACCTAGCAGCCCTGAAGCCAGGCTTCATTCTTAGCTGGGTAGAAACCAAATTTTGAAAAACAAAAGCCACATATGGTAAGAGTGTGACCCTTGATCCCTATTCACCCCAAAATGCAGATGATACTGTATTTTCAAGCGTTAGGACTTTGGACAACACCCATTCCACCTAGTAATTTGTATGCACATAACTATTCTGAAAGCCTGAAACAGCCATTGCCACAATTTCACAAAAATGGTCATCTCTTTTCATCAATGTTTTTCATCCAATTTCTTTTTGTGCTATAAGTTTTGTATCTGTCCAGATGAGCACTTGGAGAAGGAAGTACCACCAAAGTAATAGGCCGTACGTGTGAGACAGGAGACGTTGACACAGACCCAACCCCTGTAGCTTGGTTGGGATGTCTCTGTTTCACCTTAGAACCCCTTAACCTCATGGGTGCCTCCCCTCTCATGAAGTATGTTTTCCACCGTTATATAGCCTTTTTTCAATGGTTTGTGAACTTAAATTGACTGACCAAGAATGAGGCTCCGAATCTAAAAATTTAAAGATCGATAGGCCAGTGTCCCTTTGGAAGAGCAGTTTGCGGCAACCCAACCATTGTGGAAAGTCATGGTTCAATCCCATGAATGAAAGAGAAGACATCCCTGTTGAACAGTTGTTCCAAGGATCAAGGTTCCCTAGCTTGCACTCAATGCACAGCAAGTTTAGCAAACTTCTTTGCAGGTCTAGCTTGCAATTAATTAGTGTTAAGATACACAACTTGAGCAAATGAACATATAAGTGGAAGATGTAAAACATAGAAAGAAAAGAAAGAAAAACAGAAGGGCCCTTATGTGATACGAAATAATGAACAAGTAAAACTATTTTATAATGCCCATTTAGCATTAACCGAATTAAGTAAAAGATTTAGCCTAATTCTACTGCTTCTTACCATGCCCACTGATGTGGTAAAACCATCCAATTCCCTTCAAGGCCTTGGAAATCCTCACAAGGTTGGTCCTCCCCATCCCCAAATTCATCTTCCCTCTTGAGAACCTCAAAGCTTGAAGGCAACACAATTGTCCATCCATGTCCTCCTCTCCCTCCTCGTCGTAGTACTCAACTTCACATTTCTTCATTGGCGCTTTCTCCCTGCTACTCACCTTCACCTTGCCAGAATCAGCTTCATACACCTCCCAGAGTAAATCTATTCCTTCATCTTCGTCAATGTTATGTCTCTCCTCATAGAGCTTGCATGCCAATGTCCTCTTCCACTCCTTTTCCTTCCTCATTGACCCAAAACTCTCAAGGTTCGAACTTAGTCTCTCAGGATTATCAGTCACTTTTGCTATGTATCCTCCACCATTGTCTAAACTAATTTCAGATCACTCATTACTTGGTGCCTCGGATCCGTTACCATTAGAGGTTTGTCTTGGTTCTTTCCAACTTTGTTTGACTCCGTACCTGGTGGTTCAACTTGCTTTTCTGCTGCCTTTTGAAGTCAAATATTCAGATACACCTGCCCCCTGTGAGGCGAGAAGCCTTAAAAGACAAGTTCCTTAGATTTCCTCTAGGTGAGTTCAACTGGGTTTTCATCTACATTGTGAGTCAGCACTTCAGGTGCACCTAAACCAATGTCATGGGCCTGTAAGCCATTTCCATTCACTTAGTCTGCGGCGTGATTGAAGGAAACTGCGAGGGAAGCAAAGCAGCAATTATTGTTTGAGACACCTTTGTAAGTGTCCTTTCCAAATCCATCTAATCTTGCGTTCTTTCTTATGATAAAGTGGTAAAAATGCCCTTTTTCATTACCACCCTAATTTACCATTTACCATGTAAAGGCATGATTAATATATTAGACTAGACTTTGGGCCATTTTAAGGCAATTATTCTTTGACCCAAAAAAGGGCAATTATTCAAAATAGGGCTATATGTCCACTCTTCGATTCACGACCTATAAATGATTTGAGGCCAAATGAATTCAATAAAGGGCAATTGCATATTTATTCTTAATTAATGGTTTATTGATATTTGATCTCAACATGAGATAACTAAGATCTCATTCTGGTGCATGATAAATGTAGTTCATTCCAGCGATCTTAACAGGAATTTTGAGGAGCTGTATCTACCAACAAATTTGGATCCTCTTGTACGATTGTAAGTGATTTGAAGATGAACCCTTTGCATTATTTCGTTTGGATTGTTAACAAAGCAGGGTTTGTTAAATTACACAGTAACTATGTGGGGACTTCGGTGATGCTATGGGTGGGAAAAAAAAAACGAGTAGGGAACCATTCATGGTGCACGCCATGTGAATAGTTCTGCACCCTCGTAAGACCCACTACTTTCCTGGAATGCAGACATAACCCTTCTTACCTTATCTCCCAACTTACCCTATGTATTCAAACGATCGTTGGTGCAGTAGTTGAAAGCTATTTGGTTCAACCGTCTAATATTCAGTATAAATGGTTGTCAACACAAAATTCGTGTATGGAATAAACATGAAAAATGGGGACAAATTACAAATATTGAAGATATGAAAACAAGTTTCTTTAGTTACTTTTTATGACTTTGAAAATATTGACAATCAATATTGAAGATGAGGGTTAGACGGTTTATTTCTCTTCTTCAAATGTATTGGTGTAGTTTTCTCTTCAATTTAGGGTTCAAACTTTATTAGTTATGAAGAAAATATCATGATCTGGCACCAAGGGTTATACGGCATATTTTCGAGACCCCAAACAATGTTTTTCTTTCTAATAACAAACTATATTTAATAGAGAAAATGAAAAGAATGACTCAATGCTTGAGATAGGTGGAAAGCCTTTAAGATGCTTTAAAACTTTAAAACTTTATTTTATCACTATAGTTTTTTCTTGCTTGGATTTTTTAATCTTTCCTTTGTTGTATGGAAGAATATTTATAGATTTTTGAGGTGTATTTCATCCATTATCTTGAATTGATTTCTTTACCTTCTTAGTCTTGGATTTGGTTATAGATTCTTTGTTTACAGGAAAAGTAATTTAAGTAATTCATACAATCCTCAATTGGCATCTCTTCCCTTGTTTGCCTAAAGAATCAATTTAATTGGATCCTCCATCATACTGGAAAAAATATTAGGTACGGAAATTTATTTTACCTGATGTATTAGAATGGCATCATGGGGTAAACACATAAGCATTGAAAAGTGATAAGCACCCCCAAAAAGTGAATGTCACTTTTTGGCACTGATGTGTCAGCCCACCGATGTCATTCTAATACATTGAACAAAGATATTTTCGAACCTAATCCCACCCCCCATCATACAAGTCCCACACCGATAACCTTTGGGTAATAGGCCAAACATGTGGACTCAGTGGTCCATAGCTTAAAGCTTGGGCTGGGATTAGGTGCAAATGAATTTTGTGCAAACAGGTGCAAATGAATTTCATGCAAACATGTGCAAACGGCACCAGGGGGCTGACACCTCAGCACCGAAAAGTGGCGGGGGGGGCGGGCTTATCACTTTTTGGCACTGATGTGTCTGCACCCTGCACCATTTGCACAAAATTCATTTGCTCCTAATTTTTTCTGGTTGCTTTAAGGTCTTCTGTGTAGATTTATGAAGTGTAGGACCTTAGTTGTAATTTACACATTTTAGGTTCCTAAAATGGTAAATCAGGTATTCCTTCTCACGCAAAGGATCTTCTCCTGCCGGCCTATAACCTGCCAAGGTCCTGTCTAATAGGTGGTAGGAGAAAAATTGTAATTCACTTTTTCCCTCCAATAGTGACAGCCATCCAATTAGTCTCCAACGATTATGAACTCCATAGACATTTCTGTAGGACAAAGCAATCCAGCTACGCCCGGTTGGGTATAACTCATATTTCAACAACATCAAGTCAAGCAATCAGCAGCAGTTATTAAGGAGTTTTAACCATCAACTTAATGTTCATGCCCTATAGATTACAAGTTGAACGGCATTTGAACAAGAGTTAGAAATCAACAACTCCTTGACTCTATTGAGTCATTAGCTTCATGTTGATACTTTATTAATCAACAGCATACGTTGGTTACTGGATTGCCTTGCGTTAAAAACATAATAAAATGACTCAAAAAAGTCACTACTGACTTGAGCAAGTCACCAAACTTCCCAACGATTTAGAGGAATAGGAAATAACGTTAATTAAAAATTCAAAAGCTTCCTATTCATATAGAAGTGGATCAAACGACGTACCAGTATGAATTCATGATTACAAAATGGTTTACCAATGAAAAAAACAGCAATTATCAAAGTTCAAATAGTCTCCACATCCTCTATTAGATATACTGAAGTCCACATCCATGCAGCTAATTCTCACCCAATCATCACTCATTCATTACGGGCTTATTCTCACTGGCTTTCGGCCTCTGCTCCTTGGGCTTCTGTTCTTCCATTTTCCTGAAAAATCCATCCAACAGCCATTAAAAAATGATCATTGTAGCGCACAACGAAAGTAGAAATGCCAGCTTTTCAAAAAAGTTAATCTTGTTAGGTTGGGGAGTGGTTTTTTTGATCTCCCCCAAGCCAAAAAAAAATGAACTGTAAGAGGAACCGACAAATGAATGTAAAATGACTTGAAAATCCATGGGACTTAACTTTGGTCAAACTCAGAATGCAAAAACGAATTACCACAGGGGATCACAACTTGGGGTCAAACTCTTTCCATTCCGGGATTTGCATTTCATGCAATGAGAGCATATTAGACCTATTTTGGATAAGAACATCCATACAAACCATTTTGGCAAATTGAACTATAGATGTAACGTTTCATCAATTTGATGTTAGTATAGTTGAAATAGTCTTTTCACTTGTCTGCCACAGAGATGATATTAATCTGGTTTTTTATTTATTTTCCCCCAGTGAGTAAGCCGGACCCAAACATGCGACAATATGGTAGCAGTGCAAGACATCAACCAACTAACAAGCTCTAAGCCCTTTCATACATGGTTATTAAGCCTTATCCGGAGGTCAAATCCAAAAGGGGACAAGGGCCTGGATAATCTGATCACACTGGATGGTGAGAACAGGACCTACTGAAATCAGCAAGCACAATATTCACACACAATACTAACAATACATGGTTTCAAGTTCGATTTGAAATATATCCTCCTCTTTTTGTCCCCTCCAAGACTCAAACAGCAACAGTAACCTTCATTATCCCGAGTTTTCTTTCTTCTTTCTTTTCTTCTCTCAAAAATATACCATAAGCCAATTCAAGGATCAAACAAACTTAGCCATATCAACTGAGTTGAAAGTCAAAACCATCCAAGTAGTCCAGTTTTTTAAAAAATTACTAGATCAAAAGGTAGACCAACAACCCAGTAGCAGGATCCCAATTTGTCAGTCCAACCAGCAAAGACAGGGTTTAATAAATACGATTTTTTTTTCTTAAGGTATATATTTTCCTATTTATTGCCCTCTTCATCCTTCTATTGCACTTTTTCATTGATCATGTTTCTAATACATTCTCTTCAAATATACGCATTTAGAATGATACACTTTGGTTTATATATTAGTTTGAGGGTGCTTGTTGCTGTTCACAATTTCAAAACCAGAGTGGAGAGGTGATTGGTCCTTTTCAGCGACTGAGAAGAACAATTTCCATTCTCTATGTTCTAAAAAAAAGCTACAAGCGAATCTTCTAACAGATGAAATCCTCATACACATGTCCTCTCTCCTCACTTGGTATTCCATCAGAAGACAGCCATCACAAGAGCAACATTATACCCTCTCCACCTGGTCTTTAGTGTATATATATGCAGTAAAAACCTTTGGAGTTGAAGTTTCTCCTGATCCACAGCTCCACAACCTTGTGAGCATCACAGCAAGACACGTAACATGTTGTGCAAACCCCAGCATTATCATCTCCGATGCTGCACACTTGGGTAAGGTCTTCTGTTCAATTTGGACAGCACTCTTTTAGGGCTTTACTCTTTTAATGTAGCTCTAGAAAGAGACAAGGGAGTGAGCAGCACCTTTATGGGATTTAGGTATAATTTGGAGAAGGGGAGGGCATAATGCAGGGACATTTTCACACCGGGCTCGAGTGGGGAAGCCTGTGGGTGATGGGACACACTCGAGGTGGGGCGACCTGTGAGAGGCGGGTGACTAGTGTGTAGCGAGACCCATGAGAGGTGGGGCCCACAAAAGAGGGTTCAACCGAGAACATGGCCTAGCCTAGGCTATAAGATAAAGGAATTGATTCGCCTCCCTCTATCAGTTCAAGCTCTTAGAGAAAGTGGTTGGTTGTCTTGCATCAAACTGGTATCAGAGCAAGAGGTCTCATGTTCGAAACTTCTCACCGGGGGTGATTAATGCAAGGGCACTTTTATACCGGACTCAAATAGGGCAACCTGTGGGGGGGGGAGGGCACACTAAGAGTGGGGCAACTCATGTAAGGCCTACGAGAGGTGGGACCCACGAATGAAATTTCAACCAAGAGCCTGGGCTATAAAATAAAGGGATTAATTCGCCTCCTTCTATGAGTTTGAGCTTTTAGAGGATGTGGTTGGTCGCCCTACATCAGGGGGTGATCGCCTATTTATAGTTTTATGTATGATATTTGATTGGATATATGTTCAATTATATTTGATTTTAGTAAATCATACTAGATTCGATTAGTAAAGATTAGACTAAATTAGATAAGTTTTTTTTTATTTGATAATTTTTATGAGAAAATATAAAATCTTATCAAAATCAAATCTTACTATATTATATTAATTAAATTTTAATTTGATTTGTATTCATAAAATTTCATATAACTAAATCAGTTAATGGATGAAAATATGTACCTCATCTCCTGCTTTCTCTATTCTGGTTAATGGCATTCCCAAAGGATTTTTTAAAGGGAGTCGGGGTCTTAAGCAAGGAGATCCCCTTTCTCCTCATCTATTCATCTTGGTGGTGGATTTGTTAGGCATAATGGTTTCTAAGGCGATCTTAGTAGATCTTATTAAGGGTTTCTCTCCCCCTAGAGGAGGGTCATCTGTTCCTTTTATCTAGTTCGCTGATGATTCGTTCTTGGTGAAAACTGAGGTGGAAGGGATGAGAAATTTGGGATGCATTTTGCTTATCATGGAAGCTGCTACTGGTCTGAAGGTAAATTGGGCTAAGTCCACAGTGAGTTCGGTTGGGGATACCTCCTCCACGGGAGAGGTGGCTACCATTCTAGGATGCGATATTGAGAAGCTGCCTATAACCTATCTCCGGTTGCCTCTTGGGGCGAATGCCTCTTCTAAGGTCATCTGGAGTCCGGTTATCGAAAGGGTAGGTTCGAGATTGGCTAGTTGGAAAGGGTGATATCTGTCTAAAGGTGGCAAGTTGGTTCTGTTGAAGAGTGTTCTATTAAGTCTACTAACCTACTTCCTTTCAGTGTTCCAGTCTTCGTGCTTTGTCATTAGTTATCTAGAGAGGCTTCAGCGAGATTTCCTATGGGGATCTTTCATTGATTTGAGGAAGATACATTGGGTGAGGTAGAATGAGGTGTGCAAACCAGTTGCTCAAGGTGGTCTGGGCCTTCGTTCCTTACGGAGGACAAATAGAGCTCTTTTTAACAAATGGCTTTGGAAATTTGGAGTGAACAAAAAATCCCTTTGGAGGGGAGTAGTGGCAGCCAAGTATGGGGAGGAGCAGTTTCATTGGTTCTCTAGTAGGCCGGGTGGTCTGATTGGCTGCAATGTTTGGAGGGGCATTTATAATGGATTGGACCCCTTTGTCAGACACATCAGCTTCAGAGTTCGGAAAGGTGAAGGGGTGAGATTTTGGCAAGACCCTTGGTGTGCTAGTGACCCGCTTCATATCCATTTCCCAATGTGCTATAATCTTGCGGTTGACAAATGGGATTTGGTGAAGGATCACTCGATCAGGTCTAGGGTGATGTGCTCTTGGAATATCCAACCCCGCAGAAATCTAAATGATTGGGAGATTGAGGAGATGGGTCGTCTGTTGGAGCTGTTGGAGAACCAAGTTCTTGGGGACAAAAACCTGAGAGATGAAATGGTTTGGACCCTGGACCCTGAGAATGGGTTCACAGTCAAATCGATGTACAATGCTTTAACTCCCACGGCTATGCCGTCTCATTCAAGTGCATATGTATTCCGTTCTTCTTGTGGCTGTTATGGTTGGATAGGGTGCCAATGATAAATAACCTGATCAAGAGGGAGATGATGATCCCGAAATGGTGTTGTTTGTGTAAGGCGGCTTGTGGAATCCACGGGTCATCTGTTCATACATTATTCGTTGGTAATCATCTTTATGGAATTTTTTCCTCTCTTGCTTTGGTGTGATGTGGGTTCAGCAAGGGACTGTTAGGGGTTTTCTCTCTACTTGGCCGATTCAATTTGTTAACAGTGGGACTGAGTTGGTCAGGAGTATGTGGGTATTGATTCCATCAGCAGTTTGCTGGGTAGTTTAGGATGAGCGGAATGGAAGAACGTTTGAAGATAAGACTCAGAGGAATCGTTCTATTACTGATGTTGTCTTGTCGAAGATTTATCAATGGCTCTTCCTGAAGAGGGAGCAGCCTTCATTTAACGATTGGATCTTTGACTGGAAGTCCATCATCTTTTAGTCTCTGTTGTCTTTTGTTTGTTTGTTTTGCTTGTCTATTAGCATTGCTCATGCTGATGTGCTTTCCCTTTTATTTATTCAATGATATTATCCTATCTTTCAAAAAAATAAAAAAATAAAAAGATTTGTTATGATTTATTTAGGATATCTTGAGATTTATTAAGATTTTTTTAAATGTAAGATTTTCCTAAGATTTTATTCAATAAGTCAGATTGTGTGCATCCATATGGAATCTCATTGTTCTAGATTAGCCACATTCAATCTGACCCACCACACTAGCTGAATCAACGATATCAATCATCATGGTGATGGAGAGTATAGCTAGAGGCTAGATACTTGGAAAGTACATCCCAATTAATCCTCTCCCTTTTCATGATCCCCACAATGATTGCACAATTCAGAGAAGACTGGAAAGTCATCTTGTGGATTGGAACTCAGTGGGATCATATGGTGGTGGAATGGTCTAGGGATTTGAAGAATCAGACAACATAATCAGGCATTATTAGTAAATGGTTATGGTGTTTTGGAGAATAGAAAGAAAAAAAGACTCCATAGAAAAGTGGTGGTGGCAAGATATGGCCTCAACTCAATGTGGGATCCTAAAGAAGTGCACAATGGTCATGGTGTAGGGATTTCTAAGTCTATTCTTAAGGCATGAAGAGTTTTGGAGGTTCATTAGATGTCATAGAGGATCAAGTGAGAACATTAGGTTTTTGGGAAGATACTTGATAGGGTAATGTTCTCCTCGAGGATGAACTGAGAAGCATCTACTCATTGGCACAAATAATTTATGTCTATAATGGTGGGGTGTTAGTGGCCCCTACACTGAAAAGAAACTTGAATGACTACAAAATGAAGGAGTGGATGAGGCTGATGAGTTGTTTAGATGAGCTTAAACTGAACCCTAGGAAAGAGATTCTTGGGTGTAGGGTGATATTAAGAATGGTAGATTCACCACTAAATCGTTTTACTTTATAAGAGATTATTTTCCTCACAAGGGCATTTAAATCTTGGCGACTAGTAAGGTATTAGAACACTTACTTGGAAAAAAATTCTTACCCTCAATCATGAGAATAGAAGTTGGAATGTGGTAAATAGGTGTGTTGTGTATGAGTCAATGGACCAGCTTTTTATTCACAGCTTGCGGTTCTTAGGATTTCTCACTCTCTAACTTCAATGAATCTTGTTTATTCCCTAACAGCCTTAGAGCTCTAATCTCCAGGTGGTGGATAAGAGACTTGGAAGGTGTCTCCAAAAGTTATTTGGTGATTTCTGCCTAGTGCTATCTGTAGGGATGCAAATCGGTCCAAAATGGATCCGGAAATACAGCACTTGAGAGATAGAGAGGGAGAGAATTTTTATTATTGTGTATGTTTTAAAGAACCAAAACATGTAGCCGTGCACTAAGCTAGCAAAAAAACCCACATTAAATCCATTTAAAAAACTTGTCACATAGGCCAGGCAATCTCAATATCACAAGATTCATACTACAAACTAGGCATTGTCTACAATATACAACAATTTTGAAGAACAGGTTCCAGAACCCATTTAAGTGTTGTTATGGGGAAGATACAATGTGGTGTCAATTTAAACTGAGACAATTGGGGAGTGTAGAAGCATTTGGCACAGACTCCACTTCTAGGAGTGCAAATTACATGTCTCATCATAAAGAAATATCCATTTAAACTTGACTTCCATATGCAACTCAAATCAACAAAGCCTTTATCCCAATTAATTGAAGTCGCCTACAAGAATCATGTCCCACCATTCCACTCTATCTAGGGACTGCCATTAAATCAGAAGCATTATTGTCTTTACTCTGCTTCAACCCAAGTCAAAATTGACCCTCCTCTTCTCTGTCTAATGCCTCCAACCTGCACCATCTCACTATTCTCACTGGTGCAGCCATTTCTTCCACACACAACACAACCCAAAATTCGTACCTAAAATTGCCGATGGTTCCCATTTCAGGAACATGCCGATTCCAGAAACCGGAACACGACTCCAACAGGACTATTGGATGAGAATTACATTCATTGTCAGATTTCAAACAGAAAATAAACTACATAACCATATTGCCCGGGTTAGACTGTTTTGATTATAATTGTTCGCAGACATGCCCATATAAAAATAATCTATCCCGACCAAAGTTCAAGTCAACATAAAAAAAAAAAAAAATTTTAAAAGTACGCGACAATCTCTAATATCCATGTGAAGCCTTAGAACCTAATCAGAACACGAATATGGTTACATTCTACTTCTCCATACATAGAAAAAACGATATCGATGAATTAAAACATAAAACGCAAGAAGACACTGTTAATGAGATTGAACGAAAAGAACCCAGATACATAGTTTTGTAATCAATAAAGCCATGCTTTGCCATAATAGAGAGGGAAGCACAACCAGAAGATCAAAAGAAAAAGAAAATTACATACCTCTTATCAGAGGCCCCGCCTTTTTGGCTGAGGAAGGATCTGAAGAGAGGGGAGTTCACGTCGTAGATCATGGTAGCGATTAGCTATAAGTTTCGAGAAAACCTAACTTCAAAAACCCTAGCTTGTTCGTTTGTTCTTTGGGATGAATATATAGAGTTCCTCCGCTTTGTAATATTTGGACGAAATTATCCTCCAACGAGCAAGAAAAAGACGCATGCATTTTGAGCTGTCAATTGGGCCAGCTCGGCCCGAGGCCCGATTTGTTCGGCCCAAAGAAAAGGCCAGTTGGGCAAGTAAAGCTTTGGGATGGGCCGACCCAGGCCCAGATTTAAAGCTAAAGTAATTCTTGGGCTGGGCTTGGGCATTTTTTTATTTTGGCCCAATTTTGACCAAAACATGTACATATAATTATAAAAGCCAACCCTAATTAGATTAAACATATGCCTTTGGTAACTCTCCCGAGAATGCATTCTCGTTTCTTTTGTTCCCAAGATTCCAAAATAGGTGAAAATGGTGTTTGGTAACTTTGCATTCTCTTCTCGGATTCTGGAATTTTGGGAGTTGAAAAAAGTGGCTTCTTCGATTCTGACTCCCGAATCTCGTTTTTTTTTTATTATTTATTCATTCTATTATATCTTTTATCATAATCTTTAAACATTTTTATCATTTCCATTATTTTCATCAAGATTTAAATTTTTTTTCAATTTCTCTCCTCTACCAAACCAAACATGTTTCTCATTCTGGAATTCACTCCAAAGAATGCCTTCTTGGTGGAATCAAGAATCAGGAATTGGGAGATGAAATTTGGGAGAGTTACCAAACTCGGCCTTGCTCCCTAGTAGTTGTCTTTAGTGGGTCCTTCACTTGTTGTTGTATTACTAGTTTATAATTTTCTGTTTGTTTTAATAAAATTTCATCATCAATTATCACAAAAAAAGGAAGCAAAATTACATATCAACTTGACTAACAAAGACTCCTCCATTTGAGACTAGATGTAAGCGATCTATATAGTAACTATCCAATTATACAAAAGAAAAAAAGATCCATCCTGTCAAAATGTAGATAAAGTAGTATCATTTTAGAGTAAAAATGGCCATTTTGAGTCTCACGCAATAAAAATCATAAAAGTGGACTAAGATACAATTTAAACAGCTAGCAAACATAAAATGAAAACCAAAATGTAATTATGAATTGAGCTAGAAGCACATCTATATATGAAACTACAACAAATCAACTGACAAGTTAAGCAATTCATCAATGAGTTACCATCCTAATTTCTCAACCAAGTATGACTTACATTTGAATCCATCAAAACGTCATTTTGAAGAATTTGCAGAAAATAATTCAATGGTGCAGCCTTAAATGCTTGGCGAACATATCCAACAGGATCAATCTCCTGAAACAATGCAAAATCAACATCAGGCTGCAAAGACGCACTCAAGATGATATGACAGAGAACACTTCAACAAATCCATGTACCATGAGCACATTATTATCTGATTTTTCTGGAAAAGACAAAATTAGACATAGGAATACTGCCCATGCGAGAATTAAGGGGGCTGCTTCTTCTGTCTCAGCAGCATTAAAACTCAAAATTACTGCATCCATATCTTGGACATCCTCAAAGGTAAATACAGAGCGACCCTGTCTGATAACAATGTAACAAGTGATCTAACAACCAAATAAGCAAACAAGTAACAAAATAGAATAGAATTTATTGAAAAAGAAACTCCTATTGACCTTTATATCACAGCAGATAAAAAATAGATTAAAGAAAAAGCAAGAAATTTTTGCAGAAGACCTGAAAGGCACTTCATCATGAAGCATTTGAAGAAGATTTTCCAGGTCTAGAGTCTCGATAAGAATAAGTAGTAGCTGAACTTTGGCCTGATAAAAATACTTTCTTGCTTCAACCGATATTGCCAATTTTCCAAAGTTAAAAAACCCAGATAAGATCCCCTGAAATCAGGTGGGGTTAAGCAATGGTTGAAATGAAAAACAGCAACTAAAACAGCACCTAACAAAAGAAAACAATATTACCTTGTAAATGGAGCACAAGTCTTTCCATTGTTTACCATTACAAGTGCAAAATGACTCATAATAAGCAAGGAAAAGAATGTCCAGGACCAAAGTATCTTCAATCAGAGTCTCCTCTGCCCACAAAGTGGCAAGGTCAACTTCCTACAAAGCATTTCTCGTAATGCACATCAAAGATTGAACATAAATGACAGACCAAAAACTATTACATTAAGACAAAAATGAGAAGTCATAACAGTATGGAGATTGAAAGACACTTTGCAACCATCACCGTGGATGTACATATAATCATCAAGAAAAACAACTGTACAAAAAAAAATGAAAAATAAATTCACAAATCACCAGAGCAAATTGTTACCGCCCATATACAAATCCACAAAAGAACATCTTCCAGTATCCTAAGTTACCTCAGGACAGCCAAAAAAAACACTAGATCTGCTAATAGAATCAACATAGTCATGTCATCCAAGGAAAAACATGACAAAGTAAATGACTAATGTCTGGTATGAAAGTTAAGACATATCATAACTACAACAAGCTTCATGTTATACTTCAAAGCCAGATTAAAACAATTTGACTTGTTTTTTATCCCATAATACCATTTAGGAATGAAATTCCTATTAGGATTTCAAATGAGACAAGAAGTAATAATTTCAGTTATTTCCTCCAGTATAGCATCATTTACTGAGCAGCTGGTGCCTTGCCTACAAGTGTGGGCAACAGATAGAAGGAACCAGTCCAAGTAGCATTTTATCATACAGAGTTTGTAATTGATGATAATTGATATCAACAAGCAAACTATTGCACAAAGTGAAGTTATAAAACTACACCATGGTTATAAATTCCAAAACTCATCTTCAATGCATTTGTAAGGATATTTGTACACATCATGGATTAAGCAAAGATTTTGAAGGAGTTTAGAAATGTGGAGGCATGAATTTTATTTCTAATTACAACAGCACAGTAGTAGAATGAGGTTAGACTGATGTAGGATATGTCTAGGAATGCACTTCTTGAATCAAGAGAATAATAGAAGTGAAAATATCAAAAGATCAAGAAGTAAAGAAGAAGCTCAAAGGAGATTAAAGAAGATAGTGAAGATGAAGAGAGAGAGAGAGAGAGAGAGAGAGAGAAAGTAGAATGTTCACCTCATGTGAGGGGTGGAGAGAAAACTTGGGATACCAGACCCACTTCAACACAAACGTGTTTTCTTTTCAAATAATCATCTTCAACTATATTTTTATTGCATGGAAGGTGCCTTTAAATAACCCTACATCCTAAAATATTTAGAACTTTCTAAAAAAGAGAAAGAAAATATTCTAAAATTTAAAACTTCCTAAAACGGACTTTTTAAAATATAAACTTGCTAAAAACATTAATTACTTGTACAAGTTTTCCCAATTCCTAGACTTTCCAAAACATAAAATTTCCTAAAGTCTAAACTACAAAAACTCGACTTTCTAAAAAAACACTATTTCCACTTTTTCAGACACCCCCTAATTAATTTGGTCATAGCTTTCCTGGAGAACTATGGACACCTTATGGAAGAAAGGCTTTCATCTGCCAAGTGTTTGCCTATTGTGTTATTGCGATGGGGAATCGATCTCCCATCTTCTTATCCATTGCCCCTCCTCTGGGAAGTTTCGTGCAGGTTGGCTAGGGATTTTAGGTCTACCTTCATTGCTCCATTAGACCTTTTGGGTCTTCTCAAAGGATGGCGTTCATTGGCATTCAGTTGTTTTGGTAAGAGAATTTGGAGGCTTGTGCCTACAACGGTTTGTTGAGCAATTTGGAAGGAGAGAAACAACCAAGTTTTCAAGGGTCATGTGGAACCTGCTTGGCAAGCACAGGAGAGCCAAAGCCTTGATTGTCTTCTAGGCTATGAGGGTTTACCTAATAGGGCTCTTATGAGGAGTTGGGATAGTTCTACTGGGGTTCATGTGTATTAAGAGGGGTTTAGTGTAGCTGCCCATCTAGGGTTCGGCTTTTCTGTTTGGTTTTTGTTTTGTTTTTGTTCGGGGATTTCTCATCCCCTCTCCATGTTTCTTTTCTTTCTTTAGCAATAAATTTTTTTTCTCATAAAAAATAAAAATAAAAATTCCCATATCACCTCGGATTTGTGCAATCTTGGTCTAGTTAGAAAGGTAACTGAATAACCTACTAATGACACCAAAATCAAGCCAAAATGGCAAGTTTTGACCTTTAGAACAGTAGGCTAAACATCAAAAATGGGATTAGCCTAAAAAACCCAAAAAAAAAACTAAAAGGTTCTGAAAAAATTACTAAAACACTCCTAATTTAATCCCAACTTCCAATCAACTTTCTAATTTGGCTCTAATGGTCATATTACATGTAAAATGACTAATTAAAGCTTCTAAAATACAAAAATAACAGAAAAATAAGGTTATACTACAAGACACTCCATGGACGAGCATCCTTGGTCTTTCAACTTCTTTTTGACATGGTATGCTCCCAAATCATGTACCTCTGGAATAAACATCAGTATGGTGCAACATGGCTGGTTGGGGGAATCTTAGTAGGGTATAACAAAAAATCTATTGAGGCTAAGGATAAAAAGATTGTAGAGCATTCTCTATTTATAAAATGCAGAAATGTGGAAGGATGGTATTTTGTGGATTTTTCAACAGCGTATGGTCAAAATAACCAAGTGCTCCATTAGAAGCTATGGGAAGAGTTGGGGGAGGTCTTCGCTGCATGGAACCTCTCTTAGTGTTTGGGGGAGACTTCAATGTAGTAAGGTATCCTTCGGAGAAGAGAGTTGTGCATAATTTGTCCTCCAAGATGTGTCACTTTTCTGATTTTATTAAAGCATTAGTTTAATCGACATGCCTCTCGCAAGAGCTTCTTACACCTGGTCCAGCAACCAGAAATCCCTGTCTATGAGCAGGTTGAAGTTGGACAGATTCATGGTTTTGTTGGCTTGGGAGGATCATTTCAACCAGCTCCACCAATGGGCACTCCCAAATAAGGTTGTCAATTGAGCCAGATTGGCCCAAAGCCCGACATGTTTGACCCAAAAAATAATCGGGCTGGGCCAACCTAATTTCGTGCTAGGTTGAGTTTGGGCCCAACTTTAGGCCCGAAGTTTTATTCAGGCCGAGTTTTGGCAAGCTAAAGTTCAGCCCGAGGCTCGGCCTGGCCCGAACTAGTTAACAAATAATAATTTTATTTATATAGTGATATTAGCTCTATATTTTTTTTAATTCTTTTTGGATTCATATATTTTTAACAAATTGAGTATCATCAAATAGTTCAAGTATCAACTGTTAAAAAAACCCCATATAATATGGATTTAGGGGTAATTATGCGCCTAAAATAAACCCAAAAATTAAGAAAGAGTTTCAATTTGGGTTACCCGAACTCGGCTCGAAGCCCGTTGTTTTAAAACAGGCTGAGTTTGGGCCA
>JAOXJP010245998.1:0-22591 GCA_025762735.1 Platanus orientalis | reverse complement strand
TGTGAGAACTGTGAAAACGGCATTAGGGTACTGACACATCAGCCCTAAAAAGTGATAAGTGCCCCCCAAAAAGTGCAAATCCCTTTTTGATATTGATGCATCAGCCCCTCTGGTGTCGTTTTCACGGTTCTCACGAGATTTGTTCTCACATAATCCAAGCCTTTTTCAACTATTTATCTAAAAAAACAGGCAAAGAGTTTTCTAAGTCTAAAAGACAAACACTAAGGACATATAAGTCAATTAAAGAAAACAACGGGGTCAGAATATCAAAAAAGAAAATATCTTGCTGACTTGGATAATCCACGTGGCGCGAATATGAAATGGATCTCTCCCTCTCCTTCTCCCACATATTAAGTCTTCTCTGCTCTCTTTTCCTAGCCACCCCGGAAAAAGAATTAAAAGAAAAAGAAAAAAGAAAAACTTTTAAAGTTCAGAAGCATAAAACAAAACCAGGCCGACTCTCTCTCTCTCTCTACTCTGCAAATAAAGAATAGAAACATAAAAACAAAACCAGTCTCTCTCTCTCTCTCTCTCTCTCTCTATCGCTCTTTTTACTAGTTTCTCGCCGGAAACCGCTTTCCGATCTCTGCGTCTGCCTCCAAAACCTCTAGAACAAATCAAATGTGATGGGAGGCGGTTTTTCTCGTCTCTTCCCATGCTTCAAACCCGCCAACGAAAACCACCAAACGGATTTGATATTCGCGGCGTCGGAGCCGTTAGACGAAACCCTAGGCCACTCTTTCTGCTACGTCCGCTCCTCCGCTCGCTTCCTCTCTCCCTCTCACTCCGACCGTCTCTCCCCGTCTCACTCCCTCCGCTTCTCCCCTTCCCACGAACCCGCTCTCAAAACCAGACCTGGTTTCGCCGAAACCACCTTCAAGTCGATCTCCGGCGCTTCCGTGAGCGCCAACACTTCCGCTCCCAGGACTGTCCTCCAACACGACCATTTCTTCGATGATGCCACTGAATGTGCTGGTTCCAGTGTCGTCAATGGCTTCGAGAGCACCTCCAATTTCAGTGCTCTGCCGCTCCAACCCATCCCCCGCGATGCGTCGGGCCCGATTGACCGAGGGTTTTTCATGTCGGGCCCGATCGAGCGCGGAGCGGTTTCAGGGCCGCTCGATGGGAATACCACTTCCGATGGGGGCAGAATCCATTTCTCAGCTCCGCTAGGTGGGCTTTACGTTAAGAAGAAGAGGAAAAAAGGGCTTTCAGGAATTCGGAAGGCGTTTTACCGGAACTTCTCGGAGAAGAAGCGGCCTTGGGTCGTTCCGGTCTTCAATTTCGTCGGCCGGAGAAACGGTCAGGCGGCGTCGTATGGCGGCGAATCGGAGCTGAAGAATGATAGCAATGTTCAGTGGGCCCACGGGAAGGCCGGGGAGGATCGGGTTCACGTGGTGGTGTCTGAAGAGCACGGGTGGCTCTTCGTCGGGATTTATGATGGGTTCAATGGCCCTGATGCGCCGGAATTTTTGATGGGTAATCTCTACCGTGCTGTTTTTAATGAGCTCAAAGGATTATTTTGGAATGATGAGCAAGATTGTTCGATAGTTGTAGGGGAAGAGGGTAGGGATTGTGCTTCGGAAGATGTAACAGGTGTGGAAGGAACAAACCCATCTCAGGAAAACTGCGGTGGTGAGGTTAGAAACGATCAGGAAGTAGTGTTGGAGGGTAGCAAAGCTTTGGATCTTCCACCTTTGAATAGTGGGTCGGTGAAGAGAGTGACGTTTCAGTCAGAACAGACGGAAACAAGAAGGAAGCCTCTTTGGGAGTTTCTTGCCGAAGACGATGCAGACGATGGACTAGATCTTTCTGGGTCGGATCGATTTGCATTTTCTGTTGATGATGCACTTCGCGTTAGTAATGCTAGTTCTGGTGCGAAGAGACGTTCACTACTGTTGTCGAAGCTAAAACATGGGTTTTCTAAGAGTAAGGAAGGTCAGAGTAGGAAGTTGTTCCCTTGGAGATATGATTGGGAGGATAAAGAAAAAACTGAAGCTGATAACAGAGCCGAGGAGAGATCTTGCAGGAGCTTTAGGAAACGTATGGTGGGTCCCGTTGATCATGAGTCAGTTTTAAGGGCTCTATCTCAGGCTCTTGAAGTTACTGAGTTTGCATACTTGGATATGACAGACAAGGTTCTTGATAGGAATCCAGAGCTGGCACTGATGGGTTCCTGTTTGTTGGTTGTGCTGATGAGAGATGAGGATGTGTATGTGATGAATGTGGGTGATAGTCGTGCTATCGTGGCACAGTATCAGCCCCAAGCAATTGATTCTAGTAAAGAGCAAAAGGGTCGGTCGAATAATGGGGCAGACGTGGAGGGTATTGTTGAAGAGTCCAATGCTGTTGGTGATGGGGCAAATAAGGTGGGAGATGACGCTCCTGCTCAAGCAATGAGGTTGACTGCATTGCAGCTGTCCACCGATCACAGTACCAGCATCGAAGAAGTAAGTTTTTAATTTAAAAGAATAAGTTCAATGCTTGCCCTTTATTTCGTGCTTGGAAATTCTTCATTGACTTGGCTAATACAGCTTCATTCTAGATGGAATTAACATCAAATGTTTACTGTTATATTCTGTTTCTAAACATCTGTCAGGAAATACTGTACCCGACATGGGTCTTTTTTATTCTTTTAGCATAGATGTCTTAAACCCAAATACTTGTTGGTTCAGGAATATGTAACAGAAAAATAAGTAGCAGAAATCATATTTCTTATGATTTGGGTGGACTTAGGTTGGTACTGACTTAGGGTTTAATATTAAACTTCCATTTAGAAAATGTAGGTCTGAACCTATTAAAAAAGGGGCGATGCTGTCTATCGGTTGTAGATTACTTTTGGTAATAGGAAATGCAACTCATAATGTGCAGATTGCATGGATAAGATTTGGAACGTAGGAGCATTGTGCATGCATTCATAATCTGAGTGACCAACATCAGTTTATGGAGAGGGAGGGAAAAAGTACAAACATTACACTTTTAACATCATTATTGGAGGTTTGAAGAGATCTTGGTTCAAAATCTTTTGCAGCTCTTCAGGTGGTTTGGTGATTTATTGCTATTCAAAGGGATCAGATTTCAAGACTGGGTCTTTAGGGTTAAAGGTGTCAAAATGGTAAGGAAATAGGTGTTCAAATTTAAAAATACATGACAAGACATTAACTTTATGTGTTTGTCCAGTACTTTCAATGTTCAACCCTAAAGACCCGGTCTTGAAATCTGATCCCTTTCAATAGCAACAGATCTGCAGACCACCTGAAGAGTTGCAAAGGATTTTGAATAATCAAGGTCTCTTGAGACCTCCAGCAATGATCTTACCAACAGCCTAGTCCATCCAAATTCCTGGCCAAGCATGTTGGGCTTTGGACTAGCCTAATCCAATTGACAGCCTTATCCTCTGGTGGTGTTTTTTTGATTTGGAATAAGGATAAGTTGGAGGTGATGGTTCATGAGAATGATGCTTATTCAGTTTCTATCATTTGTCACTTGCTAAATAGGTCTGAGGAGTGGGTGTTTGCTGGGGTGTATGTGCCAAATGGGTTGGAGGAGGTGGATGACATTTTTTTTTTCTTTTCTGAATTGGATGGTATTAAGGCTAGATGGAGAATGTAGCCTCCCTCAGTGCATTAGTTGATACTTAAATCATGTTAGATTTCCTCATGAAAGAAAAGGGGAATCCAGTCCGGATATTAGAATGGCCAAATTTGGAGGTTTTATTGATAGATAGCTAGTTGAATTATCATTAGTGTCCTTCCGTTAGTAGGTTGATAGATTTCTGTTGGTAACCAGCTCTTTGGAAAGACCAAAGAGACTCACAAGACAACTATTACTACTTGAACTTCTAATTCATCATGTCCTAATGAATGGATTGTTTCTCCCTCAGAGGGTAATGATTAGAATGAGTTTTTTCTGGGCTTGCAACATACCCCTATTTTGTTGGAGGCTTTGAGAGCAATTGGGGGCCCATCCCATTTAACTTTGAAGAGATGTTCCAACCGAATGAGTTTTTTGAGTTGGTTGAGCAATAATGGAGAAAGGAAGTGTTTCCAGGCCCTCCTAGTTGTAAATTTTCACTTAAGCTTAAAGCTCTTAAGGTGAGATTAAGGGAGTGGAGTAAGGTAACTTTTGATTCCTTTAATTAAAAAAATCGGCCTTTTTAGAGAAAATTAAATTGTTTGACAAGATTGAGGAAGGGAGGCCTCTTTCTAGGGATGAGAGTGTAGCTAGAGAGAATGTGAGGCGTGAATTCCAGCTGTTGGTGTTGAAAGAGGAGATTTATTGGAGGTAAAGATCCCGCATTAGATGGTTAAAGGAAGGGGATAAAACACGAATGGATAACTCCATTAGTGGCTTCCAAGTCAATGGGAGGTGGGTTCGAAACCCGAATAAAGTTAGAAATGAAATAACCTTTTTTTTTTATAGGCATCTGTATAAGGAAAATCATCATCTAAGTCCTCTTCTTGATGATATGGATTTTGATAGCATTTCTAGTCAGGAGATAGATCTTTTAGGGAGGCTTTTTTAAGGAAGAGGAAGTTTTTGAGTTTATTAGAGGGATGAAAGGGGACAAAGTGTCTGCTTTTGATGAATTTTCTATTTTGTTTTTATAAAGATGCTGGAATACGATCAAGGAGGATCTTATAAACGCTTTTGATGAGTTTCATCAAGAGGAAGAGTTCTGTATTTATTTGAATAACACTTCATTGCGCTTATCTCTGAAAAGAAATATGCGAAGGAATTGAAAGATTTCCGGCCTATCAATCTCTTAAGTGTTCAAGATTATTTTAAGACATGACTGAGAGACTGAAGTTGGTTGTTATTGGTGTCGTTTCTAATCCCCAATGAGCTTTTATTGCTAGGTGTCAGATTTTGGGCAGTGTTCATTCTGCAATTGAGTGCGTGGATTATAGGTTGAAATCAAGGTGTTAAGTGGTTTTTCGTAAGTTGGATCTGGAAAATGTTTATGATCATTTTAATTGGAACTTCTTAGTGTATATTTTGGGGATAATGTGTTTTGGTGATCTTCTTTTGCCCTTTATTTTTATCATGGTGTCGGAAGCCTTGAGTAGGATGATTAAAAAAGCAGATGGTGGGTATATATCGGGCTTTGAGGTGGATAATGATGCTTTGTCCATTTTGCATTTGCAGTTTGCTGATGATACAATAATTTTCTGCGATGCAGATGCGAGGTAGATAGGCTATCCTGGGTGCATTTTGATATGTTTTGAAGCAGTGTTGGGCTTGAAAGTTAACTTGGCAAAGAGCGAAATTTTCTCAATGGGAGAGGTCTAGGATTTTTAGGAATTTAGCTAAGGCTATCAATTGGGCTGGCCTGGCCTGAAGCTCGACATTCTCGGCCCGCAATTTGGGTGGGTTAGGCTGTTAGTAGTTTGGGCTGGCTGGGCTTGGGCTTTGATACTAGGCCCAAGCCCCAAATTAATGTTCGGGCAGTGCTTGGGCTAGCCTTAGCCCAACGTGAAATACTTGGCCCAACCTGAAGTATAATATAACATGTAATATATTATATATATTGTATTATATATAATATATAATAGTACAAATCAATTGCCTAAAAATATATATAATTAGTCAAGTTGTCAAAGCTGACAAAATTTCTGATTTTTATATCTGCCCCCAAAAAAGGCTAGCTGTCAAAAGTTGAATTGTTTTTGAATTTAAATAGTGAAAGTACCTGGCAAACATAGAAAACTAATGTTTGTCATATACATATGTTTGGATAATAATGTCTTATTGTGTATTTTTAGACTTGAAACATATTTTGAATACCTATTTTCTTACCATTTGACACTTTTAACCCCATAAATACCACGTGTCACCCGTGGTTGTGGTTATTTCAGGTGGCATGATGCCCGTTGTATTGTAATGAGCTGAGCTTGAGCTGATACTATTGGGTTGAGTTCAGGCTTGGGCCCATGTTTTGCACTTAAGCCCAGCCCGATTGAGATCCCTAAATTTAGCTCTGATTTTGGGTTGGAAAACTGATTCTCTGTCTTCTTACTTGGGATTACTTTAGGGGCCAAATTTATAGACAAAGGTGTTTGGGAGCCAGTAGTTGAGAGGATTGATGTGCAGTTGCTTTTATAAAGGCTTGTAGATATTCATTAAGTAAAACCGGAATGATATTTTCTTTGGCTTTTTGCTTATGCTGTTTGCTTCCTGGTGTGGTTCAACTTCAAAGCTTGAAGGTGCTCATTCCTTCAACTAGCCAAGGTGCTGATTTCTTGTAGAAACTCTTGTTACTGATTCCTGGAGCATCTAGCAGTGCTGATTCATTTGGTTCTATCTTGTCTTCTATTCGTCCTCATTTTTTGTTTTTATTGGATTTTTATCATTCATGAAACCCTAATTTATATTTTCTTAATTGAGTTGATTAAATATGCACATGTATCCATCAATCTATTTTTTTATTTTTATAATTGATTTAGGGATAGAATTATAGAAAAACTCTTTATTTCTTTTATTACTCCGTGACTGTACATAAGCGGCTGTTTCTCTTTTTAAAATTTTCAGATTTACAATTTCTTCTTAAATTCCCTCTTCATATGTTCTTTAATTTTTTTTTTCTTCAGCAAAATACATACCCACAGCTGCATATAAATTTACTGTTTGTCTGCTTTACAATTCCAGATGTGTTAAATTTCTCATTAGATTGTATTTGAATTTTCTTAGAAAATTCTGATTAATTCATACGTGGCTAGGTTTAACCTTACTGATTTTCATTAACATTTGTTCCTGGTTTGCTTTATGCTGTTTTTCTTTTGTTTATTTGAATTTCAGTTCAGCCTATCCCTTTTCTTGTACCACTCTCACAATTTCTTGGGTTTCCTATTGCTGTCTTTTTCTTCCTTCTGTGATTTTTTCTGGAATGTTGGATCCTTCCCATGTCAAACACCATAAGGCTGAACTTTGATGGATTTTTGCCTGGGATTCTAGGGCCGCTGGGCGTTGGTTTGGTATTTGAGACATCTCTGGTGGTATGTTTTGTTTACTCTGGTGGTATGTTTTGTTTACTCAGGTGTGATAAGATAGTGAGGTTCTACCAGGACAACAGTTATGGTTTACTTTACGAATTCATATCCTTTGTAGCATTGAGTCTTGGAAGTATAGAAGTGGAGGTTACTCTCATCTTCTATCAGTGGATGGATGGATGGATTAGCAGGTCATTACAAGGTTCATGGGCGAACAACATTTCTTGAGAGAAGTCAAGGTTGTTGTCTAATATTGAACTCTTGTTCTATTGGAGGCTAAGGTTGGCCTCCTCTCTAGCGGATTATTTAATCAGATTGGGTCTGTAGGAAGTCACCTTTTGCTCTTTGCTTTTGCCAGTTTCTACTCTTGGAGTACTGCCTCTTATCCTAATTTCTTTCTTTTATTGATGAAATTTATAATGACTAATAAAATGCCTTACATGTGACTGCTTTAACCAATTTTGAGAGATTATCCGAGTTGCATGGATTGAACTTTGTGTCGTTTCCATCCGTACTTGGATTGTGGTGCAACTTGGCCAGGCATAATTTGACACTGACATTTTTGTCAGATCAGAATGGGATTAAATAGTAAACGGATTGGGTAAGACAACTTAGAGAGTGGCTAAAGTTGGAATGACATCAGGGCCGACACACCAGTGCCAAAAAGTGAAAAACATCCCCCAAAAAGTGTATTTCACTTTTTCTGTGCTGATGTGTCAGCCCTGAAGTCATTCCAACTTTAGCCACTCTCTAAGTTGTCTTACCAAATCCGGCCTCGATTAAATAGGGTTGGTAAGCAACCCAATGCACCCAACCTTGACAATGCGTGTTTCATAATCAGGTTGATTAGCAACCCAATTATTGAATGCTGACAATTCGAAGGCCTATTGTTATTCTTTTGCGTGACCTAAGAAAGCTGTATGAGAAAATGCTCTTGCTGCTGTTCTGATGGGTGTTGCACCTGCCCATATTTAACAAGGATAAGTTATCTGATTTGATTTTTGAATGGGATTCCATTATCTTTTTGTAAGGGATATTGGTGCTTTCCCCAATAGGGTTGTGATGAGGATATCGGGTTCAGGCGCGAGTTCTAGGTTTATCAGAGGAGGCGCAAAAAGGTTGCACCCATGCTATGGTTTCATTAGGGTGTCTTTTTTCTTATTTTACATGTTCTTTTATTATATGTCGTACGTTGGTGAGGGTATTTAGTCCGTAGGTGTTATTTAGGGGTATTTTCGTTACTATTTGTAGTTAGGGGTATTTTTGTCATAAGGGTAGTAGCTATGGGGGTGTTTTTGGTTATTTTTTATTTTATGTACTTTGCCTTAGCCGTGGGATTCTATTTATAGAGCCCATGACTAGGCTTTTAATTTTATGAAATATTGAATGAAAGTTTGAATAAAATTTGAATGGAAAGACTTCCTTTCTTCTTCCTCTTGTTATCGGATGAAGGCATCAAAACCCTGGAATGGGACTAGGCCCCCACCTAGTTTAACGTTGGTGGTGGAGGCCACTCCCTCCTCTTGGGTTAAAGGTCCTTCATTTTTTATTTTATTTTTTATGTTATCTATTTTTGTTTGAAATTTTGAACTGCTGAAATATAGGTACGTAGGAGATTGATCACCATCCACTTGTTGGAGTTTTATTCAAAACAATCTCTCCTTGAGCTTTCCCCTTCTTGGATGATTACCAATGCCTACATTTTACTTCATCTTTGTGTGATTGGGAGCTGCTAGTTGAGAGTTTACTTCTATTAGGTGTGAAGGCACAACACCTCCTACTTGGGCAGATTCGATCCGTGCTCTTCAACATCAATGAGACTATTGATTTGGCTCATCCAAGAGGTCTAATACATCTGGACGATCCAACCTCATCCCATCTCCTACATTGAAATCAAGTCTTTGGAGGGCCTCACATGGTTTCATCCTCTGCAGGCGTTAAAATAGGGCACTAAAGTCATCGTGGGAGATCAATCCCCATCTCCAATGTACTAGAGACTTGGCCGTGAGATTTCTCCAGGGTATAGTAACCCCTTGGGTGACCCTAGTAGTACCTCCCTCCCTCCAGAAGCTGACCCCTATGAAGGGGACTTCTTCCTTGAAGTTCAAGGCTGGCAGCACAGTCTGTTTTAAAGAGGATTCATGAGATCGCATTCCCAGCTTTCGTTAGCAAGGCTTTGTTCCAAGGGATTGTCCTAGGTTCTTTGGGACTCTAGGGCGATATAAAGGGAGGAGGAATCAGCCCTCAAAGTTCCTTCTATTGATGTCCAAGTTTGGACCTAATAGCTGCTATTGGCACAATGTGTTCTACATAAGATTGTGATCATCTAAGATCAACCCCCATCATAACACTCCTCTTTGCTCCTGGTTCCAAGCTACCACCACCAGGTGACCACCCAACTACCTCAACACAACACAGGTGCTGTGTTCATTATTTTACTAAACTTTGAACCAATACAATGGTGGTTGTTGATGTCTGTGCGTGACATAGGCTGCAAGATTGACTGTGCTAGTTTTAATTGAACACATCCTTTTGTTTGACCCTCCTATTGACTCGTGTGACCTGACTTGAGTGTATAGTCTCCTACAACATCCCACATCAGATCCCAACCTTACCCTTTATTTATTTATTTTTAGCCTAAATTCCTCTATTGCATATTGAGTCTAAATTAAAGAATTGTCTGAATTAGCATGTGGATTTGTGAGTAGGAATTTTGTTTATTTTTCTTTATTACTTTATTAATTTTATTTTTGTCTCCGAAGCACATACTCACTATCCTATATATATGCTGCATCAGATTTGGTATTAGAACTTAGGTTTAGGGTTTTAGTTACCCGTAGGTTGTGTTTAGGTGTAGTTTTTGCATAGTAGGTTAGTTTTGCATATTTTTTGCATTGTGTTACATATTTTATTTTATTTAACATCTTTAATTTTCGTATTTAGAATTTTTTAGATTCTAGGGAGTCTTTAGGGTCATTCATCCTGTGCCCTTTGGTATATGCCCACTAGATCCAGATTAGATTACCACATCAAGATGTTCCTAGAAGTAGGAACCAGTTTCCAGCTTACTGAGGATCCGACCTTCAAGGACTTGTTAGATAGATTGGATTAGCTAATTGTAGCTTTTGATACTAGTCACAAGACCATCCGGGAACATATGTAGGAACTCTGTAGGGAGGTGGTTTCTCACACAGTTAAACCTTCATAGGAGGGGAGAGGGGTTTAGTTAGGACCTCACCTGGACCATCACTCAGGTCATGGATCGATAGGAGGTCATGGGCGAAGGACTCCTAGTCTGCCTATACATGAGCTTAGGAGAACCCCACCCAGGGGTAGATCTCCAATCCCGCCTAAGGGACCCAATAGGAGGACCCTACCCCATGAGGAGATCCTTGAGTTTGAGGATGATGACATGGATCATCGGGGTTATGTAGCAGAGGGATGAAAGATCACATAGGTTCGAGAGATCTTGAGGAGACAGCCCTGAAAGCCATGTGGGTTGAGGTGTCCACTTTTAATGGGCGCTCAGACCCCAATAACTTTTTGGATTGGGTTCGCGGGATGGATCGATACTTTGACTAGCATGATATCTCTCCTCACAGGCAAGTTAAATTCGCTAAGATGAAGTTAGTTTGGTCAGGTTAGGTTTACTGGGATTCAGTAGAGTAGTAGATGTATTGGAGACAAGAGAGACTCATTGCTAGCCGGGCAAAGATGTGTCAGAAGCTCAAGAAGTATGTGTCATGTCATTATCACACTAGACTTCTTGAGCAGTATCATGCTATCTGCCAGGGATCATTTAGCGTCATGGACTACTTCACGAGATTCGATGATGGTAGATTGAGATGTGGAGTCCGTGAGAGTCCAGAGATGATCATCACTTATTTCAAGATGGGGCTTCAACCTGAGATTCAAAAGGAACTTCTACCCTACTACATTACCACACTAGAGCAGGTCTACAGGATTGCACATGACATGGAGAGGTATGTGAGGCCTTCGGCTCCACGACCTTAAGATCCTAGACATTCGGATAATAGGTTCACCTTAGGAGGCCAACCACTTAGTGTTGGTCTTGAGCCTTTTAGGGCTGACCCAATGCTTAAATTGAGGAAAAGAGGAGGCCAGAGTTCTTTTTTCGGGCAGTACAAATAGATGCTACAAGTGTGGTGGGGTAGGCCATTATTCCAAGGTGTGTCCACGCAAAAAGCTTGTTCTCTGTTTAGAAGACAATACCATGGAGGAGGTCCACGGAGATCAACAGGCAGTTGGTGATGAGACTAGTATAAATAAGATTGTTGATCTTGTGCATGCCCCGAGTGAGATGATGGAGAGGGAGATGATAGTTACCTAGTTGTCATGAGACCTTCCTATTCTAGCTATCCTTCTTTTCCTTCACCCCTCTGGGTGGTGAGAGCACTTAGGCTGCTCTAGAGGAGGATTGATGAAGAACCACTATCTTCTGTACCTTTGCCAAATGTGGAGAGGAGTTGTAGAGTTATCATCGATAGTGGAAGTTGCATTAACATGGTTTCTACTAAGAATGTGAAGCGGTTCAGACTCACCACCGTCCCACACCCTTAGCCCTACCGAGTGTCGTGGGTAGATTCCTCTTTTATTATAGTCACCCATAGATGTCAGGTGCCTATTGAGTTTGGTCACTACAAGGACAAGATATGGTGTGACGTCGTGTCTATGAATGTAGGACATTTGATCATAGGCCGACCTTGGCTCTTTGATTTGAATGCCATGTTGTATGGTAGATCCAACACGTGTGTGTTCGAATTCAAGGGCAAGAAAATCAAGCTCACTCTTTCACCAAAAGCCGAAGCAAGAGTCCGATGAATAAAGGGAAGGATTTGAAGGGTCCTCAGATGAAGACCTTGAATATTCTTAGTCTTAAGGAGTTTGAGCAGGAGGTTTAGGGTGATGCATTAGTGTTTGCATTAGTCGCTAGAGCAGTGACCCCTGATCCTATTTCTGATCTCCCGGCAAAGGTGGAGCTTCTCATCAGAGAGTTTGGAGAGATGTTCCTTGAAGATTTACTAGATGAGCTACCACCGATGCGTGATATTCAGCACGTCATTGATCTAGTTCTTAGAGTAACTCTTCCCAATCTACCCCACTATAGGATGAACCCTATAGAGCATGCTGAGCTGAAGCGGTAAGTGGATGAATTGTTGAAAAAGGGTTTCATCAGGAAGAGTATGAGTCTGTGTGCTGTACCTGCACTTCTTACGCCAAAGAATGATGGTTCCTGGAGGATGTGTATTGACAGTAGCGCCATTAACAAGATCACGGTACAGTATAGGTTTTCCATTCTTAGGCTTGATGATATGTTAGACATGATGGTAGGGGCTACTATTTTTTCCAAGATAGATTTCAAAAGTGGCTACCACCAGATTAGAGTTAGGCCAGGGGATGAGTGAAAAACTACCTTCAAGACAAAGAACGGACTGTATGAGTGGCTTGTTATGCCCTTTAGACTTTCCAATGCTCCAAGTACTTTTATGGGGTGATGACATAGGTATTGAGGCCCTACATAGGAAAGTTTTTAGTTGTATACTTCGATGACATTCTTATATACAACCCTAGTAGGGAGGTTCGCTTGAGCCGTTTGCGGAGCGTATGTGAGATACTTCGTAGAGAGAGCCTATTCGCGAATCTTAAGAAGTGTGCGTTCATGACACCTAAGGTTGTCTTCTTAGGATTTGTTGTATCAGGTGAGGGAATGACCATTGATCATGACAAGATCAAGTCTATTGTAGAATGGGCTGAGCCTATTAGCATTCACGAGGTTTGTAGTTTCCATGGTTTAGCTACATTCTACAGGCGGTTCATTCGGGGATTTAGTTCCATCATGACACCTATTACGAACTGCATCTGTAAAGGTGAGTTCAAATGGACCAAGGTAGTAGCCAAGGTCTTCTAGGAGATCAAGTCGAGGATGATTGAGGCTCCAGTTATGCGACTTCCAGATTTTTTCAAAGTCTTTGAAGTTGCGTGTGATGCATCTGGGGTTAGAATAAAAGATGTTCTCACTCAAGAAGAACATCCAATGACTTATTTTAGTGAGAAATTAAATGAAGCCAAACAAAAGTATTCCACTTATGACAAGGAATTCTATGCGGTGATCTAGTCTCTTAGGTATTGGCAACATTACCTGTTATTGCAGGAGTTCATCCTATTTTATGACCATTAGACTTTGAGGTATCTAGGCTCTCAGAAGAAACTTAAATCACAATATGCTAAGTGGGTGGAGTATCTTCAGGAGTATACATTTGTAATTAAACACAAAGCCGGCTTAAAGAACAAGGTCATAGATACATTGAACAGAAATGCTTATATCCTGTATACGATGAGCATACAGGTTACCAGATTCAATAGACTTAGAGAGGATTATGAGTTGTGTCCGGACTTTGGTACCATCTTCCACTCCTTGTAGGGCGATCAACCAATGAGGAGTAGAGAGTTTATGATTTAGGACGGGTATTTCTTTCAAGGTACACGTTTATGTCTTCCTCGCACTTCAGGGAGGGACTTTTTGATCTGGGAGATGCATATAGGTGGTGTGGTTGGCCACTTCGATTGAGACAAGACCATTGCTCTAGTTGAAGGCCGTTTCTATTAGCCCAGTGTGAAGTGGGATGTGGCGAAAGTGATTGAGCAATGTCGCACTTGTCAACTTGCAAAGCAGAAGAAACAGAGTCCAGGTCTGTATTCCCCTTTGTTGGTTCCTCACACTCCATGGCAGGATGTGAGTATGGACTTCGTGTTAGGCCTTCCTTGTTTCCCGAGGCAGCACGATTCCGTGATGGTTGTAGTGGATCGTTTTTTCAAGATGGCTCACTTCATACCATGTGCCAACACTTTAGATGCCTCCAAGGTCGTTCGTCTATTCTTTGATGAGGTAGTCCGTCTACATGGGGTGCCCAAGTCCATAGTGTCTGACCGCGATGTCATATTTGTCAGTTGTTTCTGGAAGACACTGTGGAAGATGATGGGTACCAAGTTGCAGTTCTCTTCTGCTTACCACCTTCAGACAAATGGGCAAACTGAGGTGGTGAACAAAAGTCTAGGGACATTGCTTCGTTGTCTGGTCAGTGAGAATCGTAGGACGTGGGATATTGTCTTGTCTACCACAAAGTTTGCATATAATAATTCGGTCAATAAGACAATTGGCATGAGTCCATTTGAGATAGTCACAGGTTATAAACTTAGGGCTCTTATAGACCTTATTCTTATGTCTGCTTTTTAGGGTCCATCTGAGTCTGCATCTGCATTTACATCACATTTGCATGCATTACATCAGGAGATCAGGTGTAGAATTATTATGAGTAATGAGAAATATAAACAGTCAGCTGATTTGCATTGTTCACATCGCGAGTTTCAGGTTGATGATTTAGTTATGGTTTGTTTCTGCCTTGAGTGATACCCACTTGGGGTCGCGCGAAAATTTCATGCAAGGAGTTCGAGACCTTACAAAGTTCTGAACAAGATTGGACCTAACGCATATGTTCTGGATATTCCGACTTAGGGATTTGCTTTACCTTTAATGTAGAGGACCTTGTACACTATCATGGCCATTTACCCCAGACTTTAAGCCTTTTGTAGACCCACAAACATCAATCCCTCAACCTATGTCACTAGTCACTACTTTTAAGAAGGAGATTGAGGCCATTGTGGATGATCAGATTGTTTCTACTAGATGGGGAGGTTATCAGAGGTAACTCGCCAAGTGGAAAGGCCAACCGGATATTGATAGCACATGGCTAATTGAGAGTGAGTTGTAGCGACTTGATCGTGACATCCTAGAGTAGTATTGCAACCGTTTAGCGTCAAAGACGACTTTTTCCCAGGAGGGGAGAGTTGATGAGGACATCGGGTCCAGGTGCGAATTTCAAGTCTACCAGAGAAGGCGCAAGAGGGTTGCACCCATGCTATGGTTTCATTAAGGTGTCTTTTATCTTACTTTACATGTTATTTTATTTTATGTCATATGTTGGTGAGGGTATTTTAGTCCGTAGGTATTATTTAGGGGTATTTTCATTGTTATTTGTAGTTAGGGGTATTTTTTTCATGAGGGTAGTAGCCATGGGGGTGTTTTTGGCTACTTTCTATTGTATGCACTTTGCCTTAGTCGTGAGACTATTTATGAAGCCCACGACCAGGCTTTTAATTTTATGAAATATTGAATGAAAGTTTGACTAAAATTTGAATGGAATGACTTCCTTTCTTCTTCCTTTTATCGCAGGTTGAAAGCATCAAAACCCTTGAATGGGACTAGGCCTCAACTTAGTTTAACGTTGGTGGTGGAGGCCACTCCCTCCTCTTGGGTTAAAGGTCGTTCTTCATTTTCTTCTTCATGTTTTTTGTTTTTGTTTGAAATTTTGAAGTGCTGAAATCTATAGGTACGTAGGAGATTGATCACCATCCACCTGTTGTTGGAGTTTTGTTCAAAACAATCTCTTCTGGAGCTTTCCCTTTGTTGGATGATTACCCTTGCCTACACTATACTTCATCTTTGTGTGATTGGGAGCTGCTGGTTGAGAGTTTACTTCTATTAGGCGTGAAGGCACAACACTTCCTACTTGGGTAGATTCGATCCCAGCTCTTCAACATCAAAGAGACTATTGATTTGGCTCCTCCAAGAGGTCTAATACATCTGGATGATCCAACCTCATCCCATCTCTTGCTTTGAAATCAAGTCTTTGGAGGGCCCCCCACATGGTTTCATCCTCTACAGGCATTAAAACAGGGCACTAAAGTCATCATGGGAGATCAAACCCCATCTCCAATCTACTTTAGACCTGGCCGTGAGATTTCTCCAGGGTATAGTAACCCCTTGGGCGACCCTAGTAGTACCTACCTCCCTCCAGAAGCTGACCCCTATGAAGGGTACTTCTTCCTTGAAGTTCAAGGCTGGCAGGAGAGGCTGTGTTAAAGAGGGTTCACGATATCGCAATCCCAGCCTCCGTTAGCAAGGCTTTGTTCCAAGGGATTGTCCTAGGTTCTTTGGGACTCTAGGGCAATATAAAGGGAGGAGGAATCAGCCCTCAAAGTTCCCTCTATTGATGTCCAAGTTTGGACCTAACAGCTGCTGTCAGCACAGTGTGTTCTGCTTCAGATTTTGATCAACTAAGATCAACCCCCATTGTAACACTCCTCTTTGCTCCTGGTTCCAAGCTACCACCACTGTGTGACCACCCAGCTACTTCAACAGAACAACACAGGTGCTGTATTCATTATTTTATTGAACTTTGAACCAATACAGTGGTGGTTGCTGATATGTGTGCATGACATAGGCTGCAAAACTGACTGTGCTAGTTCTAATTGAACACATCCTTTTGTTTGACCCTCCTATTGACTCATGTGACCTGACTTGAGTATATATTGTCTCCTGGAACATCCCACATCAGATCCCAACCTTACCCTTTATTTATTTATTTTCAGCCTAATTCCTCTATTGCATGTTGAGTCTAAATTAAAGAATTGTCTGAATTAGCATGTGGACTTGTGAGTAGGAATTTTGTTTATTTTTCTTTAGTACTTTAGCAATTTTATTTCTGTCTCCTGAGCACGCACTCACTACCTTACATGCATGCTGCATCAGGTTGTAAAATTTCTTCTTTATCAATTAAAAACAATATAGAAATAAAAAATTGATGCTTTCAATCTTGGGTACAACTCCTAGGTTCGACTAGAGTAACTCTAATTGGTACGTTCTTCTCTTTTTTTGTTGTTTGTTTTCTTTTATGTTCTTTCTACTGCAGATTTCTTTTGTAAAGCACCAAATCAAAGCTTGGTCATGCATTAGTTTGTTATTAGAGCAAAGTCTGGGAGGTGGTTTTAGGTTTTTGGTAGTGGGATTAGATTTTTTTTCTTCTTTTGGGAAGGCAATCAAGGTTATGATTAGTGACAAATATGAGGATAACCTGATTTTTACAAATTTTGTTGAGAAGATCTTGCAAGATGGTGTGGATCAACTATATTATAAATAATTTGGAGAAGATTTTGTTATTCAATTCAAACAAGGGGGTTATATTGATGGTGTTAATTGCAAAATCGTTCCATTGGAAGATTATAAGGTGGTTCTAGGAAAGCAATGTATTGATGAAGGGAAGACTGATTATGATTGAGAGACACAGACCTTGAAGATTTTTATTCAAGATGTGTGCTATTGATTTAGAGGAAAACCATAATAGTGTATTGCTTTGGAAGAGAATAAGCAGGATGGGTTGTGATGTAGCATGCATGGGAAAAGTCAATATAAAGAGAACTAAGGTCAACTAGTCTTAGCAAACTACAATTATATCAAGATTTCTATTCTAAGTCAAGTTGATGCAGACATCATCATGCGACTTATGTACGTACCCCCACATAAGAGGGCCCGATTTAAATTTACATGTTATGTGGGGTCAATTCAAATTTTGGAAGGGGTGGGTAATTTTGTGACAAGGCTAATAGTGTCATGGTTAGTTTAGTTTTTTTGGGTTTTCAGTTAGGATTCTGTTTTTTTACTTTGGTGCCAATTTTTGTATGGCCAAAACTTGACTTTTTGGCTTGATTTTGGTGTCATTAGATTGGTTATTCAGTTACATTTCTAATGAGACCAAAATTATACAAATTCGAGGTGATTTGGAAAAGTTATGATCAAATTAGTAAGGGGGTGTCAATAAAAAGGAGAATAGTGTTTTTTTAGAAAGTCTAAATTTTAGTAGTTTTAATTTTTAGGAAAGTTTTATGTTTTAGAAAACTTGGCTAGCAAGCTTAAGGTTTTTAGGAAGTTTATAATTTTAGCAAGTTTCTAATTGTTTAAGCTTGTAAGCCTATTTAAAGGCAACCCCTCCCCCGTAATTTTATAGTGAAGAATATACAAGTTTTGAAGATTTGGGTATTTCCAAGGTATAACTGTGGTCATATTCTCTTCTCCAAGGTATCTCTTTTATCTTATTCTCTTTCTAATTCTCTTTTAGTTTCTTATTCTCTTTTTTTTTTCCCTTTTCTTTTTCTTCTTAAACCTCCATTAAAGCACCTTTAAGTTTCTGAAATTTTGTGATTTAACCCATAAATTATTGTTGAAATTTAATGAAATTTTAACTGTAGAACCTTGGAATATGTCAGAAACGGCCATAAAATTTTTAGAATGTTCTGATGCATCATCAGAAGGGAATTTTGGTAATTTTTGGATTTTCTGTCAAAAATTACAAAAATACCCTTTTTAGGTCTTTTTCTTTCTTTTCTTCATTTCTATTTCTTTTCATTCTAACCTCTATTCTATCATGCTATTTTTTGATTTTCCCTATTTTGTGGTTACTTGATTGTTTTTTTTTTTTGAGAGCTAAGTATAGTTATTTATTAAAATAGCTAAGCAAGAGGAAACCAAGCACAAAAAGGTGGAATCACTGTGCAAGTGATACCAACATACAAAGCAAAACACAAAACCCACACCCAAAACAATTACAACTTTTCACACCAAATATCTCCCCATTCCTTCTCATCAGATGAGATCCACACCGAAGCCCACTCAAAAAGAGTATTATATATAAACAATACCAATTCATTATGATTTTGATACTGTTCCTCAAAGATCCTACTATTTCTTTCTTTCCACAAATCCCAACAAATAGCCCTTAGTAAAGCACACCAAATGTCTTGGGAGAAATTCCTCAAACCACTCAAACGCCAACCTAATATTAGCTCATTCAAGAACTTTGGAAAAACCCAAGGAGTTTGAAGTTGAGTAAGGAAGAATTACCACACTCCTTTAGCCGTAGGACAATGAATGAATAGATGATTTACCGTTTCCTCCGCTACCATACATAAGGAACATCTATTAGTTAGATTCCAGTCTCTTTTCTGTAGATGATCCAATGTTAGAATTTAATTCAAGAAACAATTCCACATAAAAAAGAATGTTCTGGAAGGAACATTCAAAATCCAATTGCCTTTATGGGGGACCAAGGACCTTAGGGACTTAGACGACTCATTAACTCAACATAAAATGATTTAGATGTGAAACAATCCTTACGATTCATTTTCCAAATCCACCCATCCACAATGTCACTGTTAGGTTGTAAATTACCTAAGATCTCAAGTAAGCTCAGTATTTCACCAATCTCCCAATCATTTGGAGCTCTTTTCAAATTAGGATCCCAAATTCTTCTAGTATCATCAAAGCACCTTGCCACCGAGGTAAAAGGCTCCACCGCCAATTGAAATATGTTTGAAAATTCCTCTATAAACAGAATCCCCCCTTCCCATGAATCCATCAAAAACCTAATATTTACCCCTGAACCTAAGTTGAATCTAATGTGCTTCCAAAACTCTGATCTCCATGAGACGATGGATTTCCAAATCCCACATCCATGCCTCCCCTTAATCTCACATGATTCCCAAACATAAATCTCACCAAATCTCGCCATCACTATTCTACCCCAGTGGCTATCTCTCTCTACACTAAACCTCCAGAGCCATTTGGCTTGCAGAGCCTTATTATGGTCATGAATCCTCCTGATTCCAAGACCCTAATAGTTAATTGGCTGACAACAAGTATTCCAATCCACCAAATGATATCTATGATGGTCAGGCTCATCCTGCCAAAGAAATCTCTTGAACATCACCTCCATTCTATTAGCCATTGACATAGGAACCGTGAATAAGGATAATAAATAATTAGACATGGATAAGAGAGAATCTTTTCAAGAATCAAGTCTAGACGACATCTAATCAATAATCGGTTCTCACAACACATTTGATTTATAATTTGCCCCCAATGGAAGACCCAGGTATGTGGAAGGAAGAGAACCAATTTTGCATCCGAGAATCCATTCCAAACTTTCAATATCACATTGAAAAATTTCTCTCTTGGATAGGTTGATTTTTAGACCCGACACCGCCTCAAAACATCTAAGAATACATGTAAGATAACCTAATTGCTTGGCATCCGCATCACAGAAAATCATCATATCATCTGCAAATTGAAGATGGGGTACCATTACCTGACCCGACCCCACTGAAAAGCCCGAAATATATCCCATCTCCGCCTTTTTGATAATTCTACTCAAAGCCTCATATACCATAATGAACAATAATGGGGATAGAGGATCACCTTGCCTAAGGCCCCTCGATCCATTGAAGAAACCCGCCGGGTTACCATTTATCAACACAAAAACGCATTTTGAATCTAATAATTATTTGAGCCTCCTGGGATATATCCTACATCAATTTTTGGTATCATTTCCATTGTACTGCATCACAAAGTGCTATTTAAGTTTAAAAAATGAAATAAGTAAAGTGTGCAACTCAGGTTATAAAGAAAAGAGTATATAAAATTCAGATTAGAGATTCTCTATGCCAATATTAATGAGTCACAATCAAATTTGAGAGATTAGCATACATCCACATAAAGACCCAAAGGGGTATAATACATATCTTGAATGGCTGTATAAGATAATGGTCTAAAATGGGTGTATAAGGAGGCTGATTAAGGATTCAGGCCGCAGCTAACAAGTAGGATAAAGTTATGAGGGTACTGGAAATTGGTTGTAATAAAGAAGAGTACTTTGATATCAAGTATGCCTGTTGGGAGTTTGTAAAACTGCGGGCAGTACAATTTCTTGATGTTCAATGTATACCTCAATAGAATCCTCTCAAATAATCACCAGTAACATGTATAATTTTAATTCAGCACTCAATCAGCCATTTTATCAAACACCTTATGGGCAGGTTCAGTCCATAAACACAAATAACCATTAATGAGCTGAGGTAATTATCCCCATCATAAGTAAAACAGAACCTCCAATGCAGCTGTGTAGAATGATAAAGTGTTGGGTGGGATTATGATTAAAACCCTATAGGATAAGAAGGATGGTAGCAGCCACAGGTATAACGCATATGGGTTTTGGATTGTTGCCATATAAAACAATGGGGAAGAAGATGTTAGGGTAGCTGTATGATGTAGAAGATGTCTTTCTTATGGAATTTGAAACAATTCCATGATATAGGTTGCTGGAATAATCCAGGCTGCAGGAAGTGTTAGTATATTTTATTAATTTCAAAATAATATTATTATGAATGCGTTGTTACATCAGTTATATATGTTGAAAATCTTCAAAAGAAATATATATTTTTTAATATTTATATTTATTTATAAAGAGTTGTTGCATCAGTTTCATGCATTGAAACTTAAAAAAGAAAAGAAAAAAGAATCCTTTTAATAGTATATTATTGATGAAGAGCTGTTATGCTTTTGAAACTTTCAAAACTCATTTTAGTTGTTGATTGTTATATATGTTTTTACAACTTCAATTTACTGTTATAATCATTTTATTATTTGAATTTAATCATGTCAAAATGTTGGTTTTATTGACCTTCCAATGCCCTTGTGTTATATATATACACAGAAAATGGGTGTGTTAGTAAGAACAAGATTTTGAGAAAAAAAACTTGCGGGTTATCTTCCTTAGAGAATTTTGTAATGTTATTGTGTGAGTTTTCTTTTTCTAAGCATTCAGTGAAGTGATGTTGAGCTGTACTAAGTACGTTACAAACATATACTGTGGGCTCGACCGTATCTTGGAGACTTAATCATTTGAACCCTGTTGCACCAAGAGTGGATAATTAATGTCTTGAAGAAAGCGACCTCCATTACGTGCCTTTGAGCAGAGATGATCCTTGGGATCCCTTAAATTTTTCCAACAGTGAGAGGTTAGGTTGATGGGTTTGAAATGGGAATATGGGGGTATATGATCGGCCGACTGGTTTATTAATGGTTTAGGATTTAGATAATGGTATTCATGGGATGATGATGGGTTTTATAGATGGATGTCAGAAAGGAAAGCAATGGGAAGGGACTTAGATGGATGGATGTCAGAAAGGGAAGCAATGGGTTTTATAGATGGATGTCAGCTGGGTCTATTTGTGGTATGGAGGTTGGGTGATGGATATGGAGGTGGAAGATGATGAATTTTAGTTTTCTGTGTGTTGGGGCAGCATGTTTTAATGGTGGAAATTTCAGAAAATAAAGAAAAGGATGAAGGAGAAGAAGAAGATGATAAGAGAGGCTAGAGTGAAAAATCACCAACTCAACTTTGATTTTCACCAACCAAACTTCCAAATCTCAGCCAAAAATTTTGGATGAGGGAGTGGTGGTCGTGTGCAGCAGGTAAACTCAGGAAATTCTTCTCAATTTCATTAATTCTTGATGAAGAGGCACCCCTTTTAAAATCCACAATTAGGGTATGGTTTCGTCTTTGTTTACAAACAAATAGAAAGGAACATAAATAAGAAAAGAAGCAAAATCGTCCCCCCTTTCTTTGCTGGTCGACCAAGCCTCTTTAGGCTCTTATTACATGTTGTCTAATGTATCTCATATGAAAAACTAAAATCCATTCCATATCCTTACTCTAATAACTAATGAAAAACACAACATAAACTGATAAAACTCCATAAAATCCCAATAAAATGAAATAAAACATCAAATAAAGGATCCAATAGGTGTCTCCTCTAAGTAAGTTCACACATGGCCCCACAAATCAAGAAGTGGGCCCCACATGCCTCCCAATAGGAAAGTACTCCGATAAGCTCCGAATCTGCCCCAAATC
>JAOXJP010245977.1:0-22592 GCA_025762735.1 Platanus orientalis | reverse complement strand
TTATATTTAGTCTCTAGAATATAAATTAAGTAAGAAATTGCAAAAAAAAAAAAAAAACAAGATTTTTGAGGTTTTTAGTAACTTGTGATACGGGGTGGTTATCTGCGAGACGTGGCACGCGATACTCCCCTGTATTGCGAGACTTAGGCTATTTTAAGCAAAAAAAGGCCATTTTGGACATGTTATCGTGAGACACATGCGCGATACATCTCGCGATAACCTGTCCAGATCACGATATTTCGCTGTACATGGGGTATCGTGTCGCACACCTGCGATACCGGTACGTCTCGCGCGATACAACCCGTATCGCGCAAGATTTTGAACTATGTTATTGACCCAACTGTTTAATTCGTGGGCTGCCTGATATATAATGTATTATAGCAGAAAACTCCATCAGTTCATTTTGCACTTCCAATCCCAAGCCTAGATAAAGGAGGATGTTTCTGTTAAGTTGACATCTGGAATAAAACCTTTGGCCAGAACTTTAAGCATGTAAACAAAGTTGTGTCACTGACTCACTGATCAGGTGGTTATAACTTATAATCTTCACTGGGTATGGTCCAAGGCTATGGCTGTTGGAAGCTGGACTGGTGCTTTAGTTTATCAATTATCATAAACATTGATGATGCAGGGTAATATCGGATATTTTCTCATATAATATCAAAGACGTGCAACACTTTTTTATTTGACTATTTGTGCTGCCTTTCCCCTAGGCTCCATTTAACTTTTAATATTCATTAAAGATGTTTGGAAACAATTAGAAAGAGCTCACACAGAGTCGCTTTCCTTTTCCAGACTTGGCAGGAATACCTCGTGTCATGTCCCCCCCACCCCCCCAAAAAAAAAAAGAAAAAAAAGAAAAAGAAAAAAGAAAAACCAAAGGTCCAAAACACATACACCCTGTCCCTTAATCCTTTAATGTAATATCTTCCAATATGAAATCCCTTGTAGCTTTAGTCAAGGTAAGAAAAATTACTTTATAAATATGCAGACCAACACCAAATTCATGACTGAGAAGTTGATGAGATTTTGGTCAGGGGCTATTTCATTTTGTCATTTCTAGGCACTCAATATGCAGACGTCTTTTACATATAGATTGAAGTCTCAGGCATGATATTTAATCATACAAACAAAAGGAAAAGAAAACTTAAAAAAGTGTTGGGATAATGACAACAAAGATAAATCCATGCACAACCATCTGTAGCTTTGTCAGTACCACCTTTCTTTTTGATACATTGAGTTGATTAGGAAAAGGATTACCTTAATGCATAAGACTGAGAGGAACATCTTGTTTGGGTCTCAATCTAATGTCTTAATCCAAATGATTCATTAACAATCAGCAAAAGAACAGTTGCCACTTCTTTTAGAGGAAATTCATGATGCTCATAGGTATACTAAACATCACTAAGATAATTATTGTCTAATAACAATACATACATGTTAATGCGTAGACAAAATATTATGAAATCTGGCGTTTATTTTTATTTTTATTTTATTTAATCATTTATATACATATTATATTGTTTCCATTTATTTGTCGTAAGCCTAAATTTGCTTTTCCCTACATCTTACTCGTATGAATCTTGTTTGTGAAGATGTATCACTGAGGTATCTGCCAGCTTGTGTTGTCAAGGTTGCCTAGTCAACATCCTATGTCTTGACAAGTGTCTTATCATTTAGATTATTTCTTTCTGTGGTTTACAGCCGGGTATGGTCACAACCGATCTTCTCATGTCCGGGGCTACTACAAAGCAGGTCGAATACAAAAGCTAATATCTCCTTGGTTTGTCTCCTTTCATGTGACTACTCAGCAGGAAACTTACACTTTGTTTCAACTGCAGGCCAAATTTTTCATTAATGTTTTGGCAGAGCCAGCAGAAGTAGTAAGCTCTTGACCTTCACAATGTTCTAATAGTAGAAAACCTAATCTATTGCATGCTTGCAACTGAATAGAGGAGTGTTAGATGGTCCATGTGTTTTGTGGTCTTAAAACACTTGAAAACAACCTTCAAATGATTGGCCTATTTGATCATGGTTAGGACTCTACCAAAAGAGATGACATGTAGTTCCACAGATTCACATTCGTGGTTCAGAATTTGGATAAATTTCGTCAAATGTCTTCCTATTTATTTTGCTTTATCGATTACCCAAAACATTGACCGCAACCTTGTTCGTGGAAAACCTTGATCAGAATTCAGAACCGACCAAAACTGAGACCATTCAAATGAACACCCTTTTTTTATGATAGCCATTTAAAAAAATGATCAATACTTTGTGTGTATATTTGATGGCCTTAAAAAACAAAAACTTTTTCAACAAATAAACTAAATTTTGGTCCCTGCTCCAACCCCCCCCCCCCAAGGAACTTGTTTAATTTCTTGACCTTATATCTTTGTGCTTCAATTTATTGTTTTCATTTTTCTAAATTCAAGATATAAGTGACCAGAGTTGATTTATAACACATTTACATAAATTTTGGAATTTTATTTTGAATTATTCTGGTAAAAGGGGGGAAGGACAGAAAGTTAATGAGAGTTGAATATGTTTTTGTATTGCTTTATATGTATTTGCATTTAATCTATTTAGATTATGTGGCTGTTGCTTGCTGTTGAAGTATATTAATTTGTGTATCTCCTAACACCTTAAGGTTTTGGTAGAGTTAAGTTTACTGTCAACATGGAAACAGAGCAGGTTTTAGGTTTTGGTTACGAGTTTCAATCACGGTGGAAGTATTTTCCCGGATGTAGTGTTGTGTGCATGTGTACGCATTGTGTGGACTTGTGTCTAGCTCCCCAAATGTGTTCCCAGGAGATAATAGTGTTCCTCCTGAGGGGGAGGGGGTGTTGGAAGTATATTAATTTATGTATGGTTAGTTTTCTGTCAACACTTAGTGCCTACAACAATTCATACTAGGTGCTTCTTCCTCTTGATGCCTCAGTTATGTGGTTTGAGAGCGGATCCTTCTTTGAACCTGATGCGGACATGGTTAAGAAGCTATTATATGTGTCTGCCCCACTAAAATTTGTTTTTTAGTGGGTCTTTAAAGTTAAAAATGGGGCCCACAACAAGCTGGTCGACAGCTCCTTTGCTTAGGTGGTTTTAGAAGTCTTGAGTTTAGGAAAGTTGGTTTTTAGAAGTCCTTGTTTTTAGAAAGACTTAAGAATAAAGTTTCTAATTTAAGTAGTTTCCCTTTTTTTAGATTCGAAGCCTATTTAAAGGCACCCAACGATTGGAATAGAATTAGCTATGAATTATTGAAAAGAAATTGTGTTCATTGGGTTTTATCCCCTTTATCCCTCCTCTTCCCCTTTTCCATGGCCTTGCCGTGTGGATACTAGGCTCAGCTCTAGTCTTCTTTTTTTACTTTTTTCTACACTTCTCCTTCCACTTTTCTAATACATCTTTTGCAATCTTTCCTTTTCCCACTTTTATTCATACCCTGCTGGAACTATTCTATACGTGAGTACTCCAAGTGTCAAAGATCAAGGAATCTTTAGAATATTTTCATAAAAATAGGAATGTGCAGAATCTGATATACACGTCTGGGTTTTCTTGGATTGTTCAAGGTCACATTGCCCCGTCTAAACAAGGTAATTTGACCACTGTTTATTCAGGGTTGTTACTTTGGTTTGATTATCATTCAATTCAATAAAATCCAGTTAAATGTCTCTGCAGAAATTTATATTTATTTAGCTTCTATTCCATATTCCGTCAGTTCTCTGTTTACTGAATTTCTGGGTACTTTTCTCTTCAAATCGCCCTCACCTAAGAGGAACCCTTTGGGCTACTTTCTTTTGGGTTTTTCTCCCCGTCCAATCCCCTTCTAATTCCCTCAAACCCTTTTTACTTAGTTTCTGATATAGCTTCCCAACTTTGTTTTATGTTTCTTATGAAAAGTAACACTGCTGACTGATAAACCAAATGTTTTATATACTTGTAATCATCAGAATCTTATGAAATTTTACATGGAGATCATGTTTAGACCTATCTAGCACCCTGTAAATTTTCATTAAATTCTGATGCTTATTCAAGGGTATTTTGGGAACTTCACGGTTCTGTCCCGGAGACCCTAAAACAGCCCTCTTTCTCCAATTCTTCACTTCTTTTCTTGCCTATTCTCTCTTAAATCTTCTAGTCTAATTTTATACTTTGTTTTCTCATGTTCTCCTAAATTTAAGTTATTTGTTTGTGCATAAAGTTGTTCTTCCTACTTTAAATTCTATCCTAGCTTCCGTTTTACATATTTGGGTCCACATCAGCAAGAGATACAAGCCTAGACTGCCTTGCATCTATTTTGACATTAAAGCTTGTGATATCCTGCAGCAGAACCTTTCTCCCATAAAGTTGTGACGTCCTGGGACTAGATAGGAAATGTGAATTATGGAATTAGATTTCATATGTAGTATAGACATGATTGATCAAAATATAATTATGTAGTTCAAATCTACAGGGGTATGAATATGGTCTCACTGTATTATTGATGTAGGATGATACCAAGGACTCAATTTAAAAAGAGATATAGCAGAAGCAAGAATAAGAACAACAAGACAAGAATTAAACTTTAAGTATACTTAAGTAATCAAAATTTTAGGAAAAATATATGAATTGAAGAAGAAAATCAAGTAGAGAGAGTTAGAAGAATTTAGATAAGAAAAGAATGAGAAAAGGGTAGAAGAAACCCAAAAGGGTAATTTTGGAATTTCTAGGTAGAACCTCGAAATTACCAAAATACCCCCTACTGACGCATCAGAAAATCTGAAAATTTTCAAGTAGATTCTAACGTATCTTAGAGTTCTATGGTTAAAATTTCATTGATTTCTGATAAGATTTGCTATGTGAAATCATAAAATTTCAGACATTGGAAAATTCTTTAACGGAGATTTCATAAAACCAGTGGAGAATCTTTGTCTATAAACAAGCAAGGAAGAAGGAGAATCAAGAGGGGTTTGGGGAAGCAGAAAGGGGATTGTTGGGGAAGAAAACCTGAGAAAATAAACACAAATTACCCTTTTTTTTTATAACCAAGATATCTAGGCCTCTTAGAGCACCTGACAAAGTCTTTGGGGCACGTGGACTCCCTGCCTCACCCATGACCGGGTAAATCGGGATTTTTTATACTCGGGCAAGTGGCCCTAAGGCTGTTTAAACAAATTACCTTTGTTTGACTGCTGTGATTTGTACTAGAAGCTGTCCCAAAAAGCTCAATTATGAGATTATATTCTTCTAAAGATTCTTTTATTTCTAGCAACTTGAATCTTCTAGTATGTATGGTGTTGCAGCAGCATAATAAAGCGAATTAGAATAAGGAGAATAAGGGAGGAAATAAGAAGATAAGAGAAGAACAATAGTTAAAAGAAGATAAGAGAAAAAGAAAAGAAGAATACGATATTAGAAGAATGAAGAGAGAAGAAGCATAGGGATGAATCTTAGCTAGTCCACATGTTTACACCATGGGAAGGGGGGGGAAGGAGGGATAAAACTAACAAAACCGAACTTTAATTTATAAATTCATTGTCTACCAATACAAAAATGTGCAGCCCTATAAATAGGTTCACAAATTCAAGAAAATAGGAAGAAACCAAATTAGAAACTCCTAAACTACCTGCTTGCTACCAAATACTTTCCTAAACTCAAAACTAATAAAATATTGACTTTTTAAAAACAAAAACTACCAAAAAGTATGGCCTTCTAGAGGATTTCGTCCAACATTCTAAAAGGCCCCACTTTGACTTGTGACTCACTAAAATTACTAAAATACTTTTGACAATAATGTTTTATTCCTAGAAGACCCAAAAACAAAAACCGTAATACCCTCATGTCCTAACCTCTAATAAATCATAAAACATTAAATAAAAATACAAAACCATACTACTAAAATGACTCTTAACAGCATTTATGACTTCCAAGTGATGTGGCAAAGGTGGCTCTCATGGCTACCCACTTGGTCTTCAATGTCCTCGTCAATTTGTCTCATGTATAGAAAGATTAGAAGTTGAGTGTTGGGATAAGGCTTCTCTTAAGAGTAGCTTAGGCTAAATACTAGCATCGCCATATATTTTAACCGTATGATCTGTAAACCAACTTCAGAGCTTTAATTTTTTTTCTTCGCTGTCCAATGTTGTCATATTTATCATGCTGAATTTTGGTGTATATATCTCTTAGTGGGGCACACATAGTGGTGGATCCCAATCCATTGCGCTCTGAAACACATGGCAAGATATAGGACCTTTTGATTGTTCTACTGGTCCTATAGCTTTGGACCCAAGATACTAATAGTATATCATAACAGACAAGCGATAGTATTAAAAACATATAAATGTACTAAAAGAAAACTAGGTGGTTAAAGCTTGAAGCATAGGACGATGACCTTTATTGTGAGTTAGACATAGGAGAAAGTGAGAAAGATGTACAGTAATGTGGAAATGGAAATGTAGAGACCTAGGTGATGTTCCTTGCAACCATTATGTGTGACAGAAAAGCAGGTGATTATGATGCTCTTTGACATTGATGGAGGTAAAATATCAACAGGACCCTAAAAGTTTGTCCAAGTATAAGAAAAAGGACTTAATATATATAGATATACTAGTTTTAATGTGCAACCTAATTATCATAAATGACTACCTGGCCTTATGATTAGCTGCCATAACTGCTAGGAGCTCATTTTAAAGGCTTCTATCTAGACCTTGACAATGAGTATGTTTTCTATTTAAGGAGCTTAAGTGGGAGGAATGTTTTTAATAAAAAATTAGGGTATTCTTTTGATATTAAGTATGGAAATCTAAGTATTTGGTCAGATTCTAAGGTCTCTTTTGACATTTCCTCTATTATGAAAAGCCCATGTCTTTACCATCCCAGAAAATAAGGAAGAAGCTTGTGTAAGCAAACTAACCCATAGGTCGGAATCAACACATAAGGAAGCTTCTGAAACACTTAACCCTCCGAACACTTCTTACATGAAGAGAGCAACAAAGTCTAAGAAAGATTCTACTCTTTTTTTTTCATCCTGTTCTTCAGCGACCATTCACACAATAGAAGAGAAAGCAAGAAGTAAAAACTGCCTGCCATAGAGGGGTTTACACCCCCACTTACTCAAATCCTTTTCCCACGGTCCCACCAACTGTCTTAAGCATGAAGTCATGGATGCTAATTCCGAGTGTGTTTTCCATCATCTTTGACACATCTCACTCACACTTAGCCAACTACCTCTCTTCTGGAAGGAAGATAGGGCTCTGTATATGAGCCATGTGATCACAGTCTGATCAAATGACCATATGTTTGACTAGATTTGGTCTTTTTGCCTACTGGGTGGGCTCAAGTTAACATGAAGAGATGGGGACGTATAAAGCTTTTCTGTTTGTTACAACCACTTCCATGCATTGTCTTTAATAGCCATAAAGCTCTTACCTACTTCTCCAACATGTAAGTATCGTACTTACCTTCTATCCTCTCTCATTCATGGTGCCATGTTTTTGGAGAGATACCTACATCACTTCATGACATTATTGCAACCTTGAGCCTGCCAGATCCTTTGCTACTAAGCTACCATAAGAAGGTTGCTTATAGAAGGAGAAGAAATAACCCGGTCCAGCTGGTTCAGGGAGCTTGCTTGCTCCACCATTGATGGAGGGGGAAAAAAAACATCAGGAGAGTATTTTGGTCAACTAACAACAGTGTATTGACCAAAATAGCCTTGTGATACTTTATCCTGCTTCAATGAATCAGCTAGACTGATTTCTGCAACGTGCATTTAATGCGTGTATAAGCAACACATGGTAGAGATTCCAAATCGTCAACCATGGGGGTTGTGGCTGTAATCATCTGAGATCTGGCTGGATGCCCGACGTACTTTGGTTCTGCCACAGAGAGAAATTGGACTAGACGGTTTTGAATGACTAGCAGAGTTGTCTACTCGATTGGCTTGTTGTGGCTTATCTTAAATAGCATCGTTTACTCATCTGTTCCTCAGGGACTAGGGAAATCGTTCTCCACTTTGGACTCAGTTGCGACTCGGTAAACCTGGTTGACTGTTATGAATGATGTTATTCTTATAGGTTCAGCTTAGAGGAGGAACTCAATAGGGAAGATGGTCAAGAAACCCCCTTCAATGCATAATCTCCTCTTGATGTCACTTTGGGGTCATTCAAGATCTAGCTTTCTGATCAAAAGATCAAATGTGAGTCAGTGGGCCATGATATTGCTTATGTTGGGTGGAGTGAGGGTCCATCAATCTCATTGCATACAGATGGGTGCATTATATAATCTTCATTTTAAAATGTTAAAAAGGAAAAGAAGAAAAAGCTCAGTCGTCACCACCATGTTCTTGGGATAAATCAATCATTAGAATAAGCATCTTTCTAGGGTTTTTCAATGAACAATCATCACCCCAGAAGCCAAATATACTTGAATTTATGCCCATCATATCTCCAAAGAAAGATGAATTTCATAGAGAAAAACGGAAGGAAACACAAGTAAGCTTTGTTCAAGTCAGCGACACAATAAATGGATCCCATACTTGGATCACCATTTTTCAAATCCCAAGTCTCATCGGACCAAGTTGGGATATAATGTATCCTATGTGGATATGTACTAACCTATCCTAGAGGGTTGAGGATAACAGTTTATAACCCGACCCAGAATTTAACCAGGATAAGATTATCCAATCCTAACGCTGAAAAATTGGGTGGGTTTTCGGCTGTGTTTGGCATGCAGTCCCAGAACAAAAACCAACTCTAGATCACAATCTGAAATTGGATTTGTTTATTTCGGTTATGCAACCTGGTCTGCAATCTCCAGATTGGGATCATATTTCGCCCTGATCTGAGATCATGCTGAAAAGCCCAATCGAGATAACACCCTTTTCTCATATTGTGATCTTCAGAAATGGCAAAACGTAACTAATATGAACATGTTGAAATATGAGGGTAATTTGGTATCTTACCATATAAACGTAAAACAAGTTTCTTGTCTTTTTCACTCCTTTCTCAATCAAGCCTCCTCGTGTAACCAAGCCACCAGTCCAATTAATAGTTTGATCACAAGATTGTGATCCCAAATGATCGGATCTTTTTGATTGCAAGCAGAAGACAGCTCTGGTATAGCAAAACCAAGTTAAAATGGGTGGTTGGTGGGTGGGTCAGGAAAAGCCCAAGTCTAACTCGGGTAAAACCGGGCTGGTTGGCAGGTCAGCTCAAGAACTGCCACCTCCATGTATCCTCCAAGCATGCAATTTTGTAGAGTCATACAGGCAGCCCAATTATGACCAAGGTGGATGGACTGTTCCATTGGTGGGTCACTGCATTGTAAGGATAATCTCCCATCTAAGAGGCAGTTCTCTGATGAAATGGTCCGGTTTGATTCTTAGGTGGACCATGTTTCTGGGTTGAAGGATAAGAAACTTTTGTGTACTTTCGACAGAAATCATAATCTTGAAGCTGTTTGTGATTAAGTCGAGACTACTGCCCACTTGCTGGCACCCGTCAGCACCAGTAATCCAAACAAACTCGCCTCCTTTACGTCGGAAACTTTGACAAACGAACTCACGCGTCGATGTGATTGAAAGATGAATGTGGATCCCAACCTAGCTACAAAACTAAAGCCTCATATGTTGTGCTACTGGGGTCTATTTTATGATTGCGAAACAACACCTAAGGCTAAAACCCACTTGTGCTTGCGTTCAACACAGGAATTCATTTACTTGAGCTTCATCTCTTCCTATGTCGACAACGAAAATGGCAGTGGACCAGTGGCTGGATCAAGAGATTGTAATTACATAAGATGATTGTTCTCTTATATGGATTGGAATCACTGAATGACTATATCAGACATTGTATTGGCAAGAAACCCTTCCAACACCAATCTGGTGGTTGAAAACCTTGCCTAAGGGGGTACCTTATTGAACTAAAACCCATGTCCATTTGGGCTGTGATGGCATCCATATGGGGAATATATGATTGGGTAGTTCTCAAAATTCACACCTCATGAACTCCCAAGACAATACAAAGGTGGTGATCAAAGGGAGATGTACTGCTTGCTTGGGTTAAAAAAACATTTTTCTTGACCAAATTAGAGGCGGTCTTACAAGTTATTTGGGAACAGTCAAACTTCATTTTTGGAGAAATTCAGCCAAAAGTGATTGAGCAACCACGATCTTTCCAGTGTGAGCTATAAATCATTGCATAGTTACAAAAATTCACAACTATAGTATCTATTTGGGTTGTCAAATAAGCTTCTAGTTAAAGCTTCAAAAGCTATCTGACAAATAGGTAGTTCAAAACTATCAGAACATAGTAATTTATGGTGTAGTCCATTCTCTTAAAGTGGTACTCATTCAATGGTGAGCCCACTTCTTTGTACCTGAGACATATGACAGCTGAGGTAGGCACCACGTAACTCTTATGATGAAAGCTCCCTCATAACAATATTGTTCTTAGCCAAACCATGGACGTGATTGAATGCAAGGTATCTGCATTTGTAGTCTTGCAAGTTATACTATGGCGTTAGAGCGCCATCTAACTTTTTTGGACTGCCTTGTCAATCGATGCTTAGAAAAAAGAGATGTGCAGTTTTATTACTTGGGATACTAGAGAGAGATAGAGAGAGGAGTTGCTATTTTGAAGTCTTTTCATTGCTCTAACATGGGGTATCAGCGAGAGAGAGAGAGAGAGAGAGAGAGAGAGAGAGAGAGAGAGAGAGAGAGTTTGCAATGTTTGCCGACTCAGATTTTTTATTTGAATAGCTTAGGAGCTGATTTGATTCAGGAACCATTGAAGTCAACTGGGTGAGCTATGATATTTTTTTAATTTTTATTTTCAAACATTAAAATATATAATTTAAGTATTAAAAAATACAAATAGTGTTTTGGATAAAGTGTTGTCCATTTTTATAGTAAATATGACCATTTTGTAGTATCAAAACCAAAAAATTCCAAAAATTAAATATACAAACTACTAATTGCCCAATATAATAGCAAGGTAGACACAATTAAATTCTACACTTTAAAGTCCAAACTAGAGTAAAAGTACTACTATTAGTATTAGTAAATTGAAAAATCAAAGTATATACTTTCAACACAAACTTAAAAACAAAATCAATTTAATGTTCAAGGTCTTCTCATTTTTCCAAATTCTTTACTCTCTTTTTAGGGTTTTGAATGTTTGTGATAACTCACTTGTTGACTTTAGGAGAAAAATCCCAAGTTCAAAAAACATCGAGGCTTCTTATTGTGGTATAACTTGGCTTAAGTACCTTATTTTTAAGGCTTACATTTCTATACTTCCATCTATTATCACAACCAACAAGACTTGATCAATTCACTTGAAAAGGAGTCAAGAGTCGGTAACTGGACTTGGCTGTATATTTTAGAGTAAACAATATAAATCGACTTGCTAAGCTTTGAAGTTGAACCAGCTCAAGGGAGTCGAAGAGTCAATTTGAGGATTCAGTAAACTATGGTTGCCATTTTAAAATAATAAAATGAAAGAGAAGAAGAAGAAGAAGCTGGTTTTTGTGGCTCATGGGGTTCTTTCTTTTTTAGGTAGGAGTAAATCCAAGGGATGATATGTGGTCTTTGGATGTAATTTTTTGATTTGTGGTTCAAGGCTTGCCATCCCTTTGCTTTGGGGTAAAGTCGAATACCTTTTTTCTTTAATATAAATAAATTAAATAAAAAAATTCTTATTTTAAATCATCAAATACTATCAAATTAAGCTTCCCCCTCCCCCTTAGCAAGGGAGTTTGAACAAACGACTTTATCTCTTGATCTTGGACCAAATGATTGAAATAAATCTCAACATATCCAATCATGACACATGCCAATAACTGTACTTGATGGGACATGTGATGAAAGATTCCAAACCTCATCATCACTAGGATGAGGAACACCAGAACATAGCGTGACATATGTTAATATATATGACAACATTTGAATGGGGCATCATTTGGATCATTCTTAAGATCATGACTACTGATAATATACATAATTTTAGGGCGGATAATCTGATGGTACGGTTGGATCTTCAAAACAAATCACGAAATTAGCTAATCGTGAGACAAATGGGGTATCAGAAAGATGATTTCGAAGATCCTAACTGCTGATCAGACATGGAGAATCTGATGATTTGGTTGAATCTCCAACACATGTCATGAAATAAATCGACCATGAGACATGTGGTTATGAACGACCAAGCTCTTTTTATTATTATTATTATTTTTGCGGGGTACAAGTATGAACGAACAAGCTGGAACCATAAATGGATGACACCAGAAATCAAACCCATAGTGATGCACCAGAGACAGAATAGGGAAGGCCAGTGAGGAAGGTTGCTAAAAGGGTCTACCCTTGTACATGCAGAAGGTTCACAAGAAACCTCATATCCAATTGTAAATAAACCTAAAGACCTTCAAACTTCAAAGAGAGAGTAAACGAAGGAGAGACAGCTCTTTTTTTCTTCTTTCTAACAAGACAGCAGAGCTTTGATAATGATCAAAGCCGACGCAGGTTGCTTCCTTTCTCATTAAGAAGAATAGGACTCATCATCGTGACCTATCTAATAAGAACGATAAGAACAAAGAAGGGTATTCTCTAAACGACAAGGATTCCACCCCCCTCTCTCCGTTAAGTTGCATTCATTTTAGCTTGTTCATCAGTTTTTTTTTTTTGGCTTCTTAGTTAAACTTTCACATTCAATTCAGCACATCCTTTTGTCAATCATGCTAGGCTAAGATCAACAAGAGCCCTACTTATCCCCCCCCCCCCTCCTCCCCCCACTCACACACCCAAAAAAAAAAAAAAAAAAACCCTTACAAGTTTGAAAGCCTACCACGACAACGCTCTTTTGCCACATCTATAGTTGATATGTCAAATCCCTGATAGGAGACCTCTTGCTTAGCCCTTTGTCCAAAGCCACCATCATCTATTGAATTTTTCCTTACAAATGATGTATATACATATTTTTTAAAATAAAACTTAATGGTTTCAAAGTGATTCTCTTTATGCCTCAAAAGCTAATGGGCCAAAAGTCGCCACATAGAATGAAGACGATGTGATGAAACACGTGGACCCATTTTAGGCTGCCGACTTATCTGGCACGTGTGGTAGAATTGCCTACCTGTATTGTTCATAGAGCATTCCTAGCTCAAAATACTGTATTCATGTATTATTGTGTCCAATAGCAAATGTAACTCAACTTGAGTCCAAATGTTTATTTTGGGCCCATACAAACCTTTATTTCGGGCTGGGCCTGGTTCGCCTTGAACTAGAGTGGCCCAATTTTGGACCCTCCCCTTTACCTCAGTTGCTTATTTGAAAGTGCCAAAAAACTAAGCTGCTTGATCAATAAATTTGGTTGGGGTTTGAATCATATCCAGTTTGGCTGGAGAGATATCATACCACTACCAATAAAAGTGTGACACGATTTCTGACAAAGAGCATATTGGTAAATAGACATAGATCAAATTAGGGTGTTATAGTAAATACACATTGGTATCTCTTCACTTGCTGAGTAGGGTCTGGTTGGACTGAAATTTGGTTCAGGTACAGGTTGAAGATGCACAATTTAGACCTGACTCCTTTATCAATTGGATTGAAATTGCCAACCCCAAAGAGCGTTTACTTGGGTTTGTTGGTAGATATGCCAGTAGGTTGGGTCCTTGGCAGGGCAAGTCAGGTGAGTTTGAAAAGTGCCAACATGAACCTGAACCATTAACTAACAGGATTAGGAACTAGGACATGTGAACACAACCCCATGGACAAACAGTCCAAGTTAGGCCAGGTTGGATTAGGTTGGCAGGTTGGATCAAGAATTGCCAAAAACATTTATACGAGCTATCCGAACAAAAGCCAAGTTGATGAAAAGCTCCTTGGATTTTGAGTTAAAATGGGTCATTTTGTCTATCAGATGATTTAAGAAGATTATTTAAGACTGGTTTTGACTAGGTGATGGTTAAAACGTTGTATGATGAAACATTAACTAGAGATAAGCTATGAATCATCTATTTATAAGCCAATGTTATGTACTCAGGATCTTCTACAAGGGTTCCGATTGTCTACAGCATGACCCATAGGCAAATTATTTAATTTGTGTGAGCTTTTATTTTTTTGTCTGTCATGCATAGGGCTGTCAACTATCCAATTATTATCCGAATTAGATTCTTATTCTGTCCTTTTGAAGATAATACGGATGCATTTATATCTGATTTTATTATTCGGTTAAATATTAGTATTCATTTAAATTAATATTTATATTATAATATTGTAGGTCATATTATGCAGAGTACAACATATTAGTATCTTAACTTTAGCCCTAACCCATTTCTCATCTCTCATTCCCAATTCAAATTAAAGAAAGTGGAAACTCTCTAGTAACCAGCTCCCCTTCTCAATAATCCATCAATCGCCTTCTATCCCTATAGTTTGTTGGCCTTTAATATTTTCGTAAATATAGAAAAAAATATCCAAATTTGATTCGATACCGGATCAAATAAATAAATTGTTATGCCTATTGACTGTTTACATTAACCGTAGTTTAACGGCTGTAGAGGTTCCGGAGTGAATGTTACGGTGCGGAGTTTCAACATGCCGTGTTTCCTGCACGTAATTAATCGCGATTTTCAGCACTGACGACGCCGTTGACGTTAGGGATCGGCTTACTTCAGCCGAATTCTCTTTGGCTGAGGGCCAGCCGAGCCGCGTTGTACACCTCATTTAGAAATTGATTTTAAAGATCCAAAAAAATCCCCAAACGGTCGAAAAATGGGAGGTCTATTGCATTTGAACTGAATTTGGGTTCATTTCATTTGCATCTAGGTAACCCGAGTCAGTTTCTAACCTCACATCTAACTCAAGTTGGTTTATTTAAAGAGAAAGAGAGAGTGGCCATCGGCTTGTGTACTGGTTTACTGCCTTCGTGTTTTTTGTATTCCATGCGCTCTCTCTCTGATTTCTTTTGTAGATGAACAGTCAAAGAATTTGGGCTTGTGAAATAGCTTTCTTAGATTAGATTGATTGAGTAATGATGAACTAGTGAGAGAAAGATTTTGATAACTTTTGTTGGTTAGTCTGATTAGCTTGCTTGCTTGCTTCTGTGTTTTGATTTTGTGGGTGGTTTTGAAGTTTTGCTGCTTTCTTTTCCTTCTGATTTTGATGGGTTCAGAGAGAGAAGCAATGAAAAATGAGAGAGTTGGGAAAGCCCAGGGAAATTGCTGGTTATTCAGAGAGTCAGTTTCTATACCGTTTTGGCCATTCAGGGCTTGTTTTAGACATGGGAATTGTTCTTCCATTGCTTCATGCAAGTAAAAGAGCTGCTTTCAACACCCCTTTGAGCTCAAGAAACTGAAAATAAAAGAGCACAAAGAAAAGGGTCTGATCTAATACGATCTGTTTAAGATTATTTCTTTTAGCCATGAAGAGGCTTGGTAGCTCAGATTCATTGGGTGCTTTGATCTCCGTCTGCCCATCTGCAGGTAACTATGGAGATACATATTATATATATATATATATATATTTTTTTTTGTGGTTTCTCTCTTGATTTCATGCATACCCATCTTTTCGTTTTTATATAGATGGGCTCTTTCTGGGTATATACAGCTTGGTGTTTGATGAAAATTCTGATAGAAAAATTCAATTTAAAGCAGTTTTCTTATCTCAGAACTTCTTTTAATTCTTGTAATCCCTTTGTTGTTTCTATGTTTTCTGTTTCGTTCTCATTTTAGTTAGATCTGAGGCATAACTGTCTCTTTGTTTCTGTTTCCCTTTCTCTCCTCCTTTGGTTACTTCAGAGGAGAAGTGTTCAGGAGGCAACAGCCATGTTTACAGGAGGGGGTTTCAGTCTATGTTGGAGGGCTTAGACGAAGAAGATTGTGTAGAGGAATCCGGTCAGATCACCGAGAAGAAACGCCGACTAAGCGTGGATCAGGTGAAGGCCTTGGAGAAGAATTTCGAGGTCGAAAACAAGCTCGAACCTGAGCGAAAGGTGAAACTAGCCCAGGAACTAGGCTTGCAACCTCGTCAAGTGGCTGTTTGGTTTCAGAACAGGCGAGCCCGATGGAAGACCAAGCAATTGGAGAGAGATTATGGCCTTTTGAAAGCCAATTATGACTCTCTTAAGCTCAATTACGATGCTGTCCAACAGGACAAAGAAGCTCTACTTGCAGAGGTAAATCGACAAAGAATAATCATATAATTTGTAGCAGAAGTGGTAGAACTACCTTCTCCTCTCACAATTGAATCTAACTTGAATGTGGGTTTTGTTTGGCGATGTCTGTGTTGCAGCTGAAAGAGCTGAAATCGAAGCTCCAAGAGAAGAACACAGAGACCCAAGTTTCAGTCAAAGAAGAAGATATCTTGATATCGGAATCCGATAACAAAGTCACAGAACAGTGCCAGATCTCCGCCGTCGCGGCAGTCGGAGGATCGGAAACAACCGACGGAAACCACGACTGTTACAACAACAGCACCGCCGGCGGAGTAGGAGTTTCTGTTTTCGGGGACATCAAAGACGGTTCATCTGACAGCGATTCAAGTGCCATCCTAAACGAAGACACCAGCACGAATGCTGCTATTTCTTCATCTGGGATTTTTCAGCAACACCAATTACTAATGTCTCCGGCCTCGGCTTCTCTGAGATTCAATTGCTCTTCTTCGTCTTCACCCACTTCGATCAGTTGCTTCCAGTTTTCGGATTCCAGAGCAATTTCGTCTAATACCCAGAAAGCATATCAACACCCGTTTGTGAAGATGGAAGAACACAATTTCTTTAATGCCGAGGAGCCCTGCGATTTCTTTTCTGATGACCAAGCTCCGACCCTCCAGTGGTGCTACACCGATCAATGGAACTAAATGAGAACCAACCCAGATCAAGAAAAAATGAACCCATGAAACAATCAAACTTGAAAGAGAAAATCTGAGAATTTTGTAAAATGGGATTGTATTTAACTTTAATTTCCATTGTACAAAATGAAGAAGTTGCAGAGCTCGGTCGATGAAGAAGGTGAATAGGGTCCAATAAGCCAGAGATTCACCCCCAAAAAAGGAAGGATTTCAGGCATAGAGAGTTGATATTTCACGTGGTTTACAGTAAGGGGTTGAGTGAGGTGACGTATGAGAGTTTTCTCACTTTGATTTCTTCATCTTTTCCGTTCCGTATAAGGAAAAAGAAAATAGCGGGAATCATTAGCTCGTGTTATTAAACTTTGCTGTAAAAAATTAAAATCTGAACGGAGAATCATATAATCTCGCTTGCTTGTCTGGATTCAAGGAAAATATAATGGAGCGATGTCTTGACAATTTTTGCAGAATATTCCAAATGAAAAAAAAGAAAGAAACAAACCAAACAAAAAATCTGAAAAGGGCAGCTTTTGCTTTCTACATGAAACCATAAATAGTGGGTTCAGAGGTGAACCAAAAATCCATTCATCTTTAGCAGCTATGAAAGTTCTTGGAATGTGGTTGGGTCATGGATGGAGTGGTCCACCTGAGCCGTACCCTACAGCTCAGGTCTACACTAATGGATGGTCCTCACATTCACACTACACATGCATTTCCTTCAACTTTCTTTTCATTTCAAAATCATGGTTTTAAGAGTTTGCTGAAGTACTGTACCATCTCTCTTAGCATAGATGAGTTGCAAACAGGCACATGGTTTTGCAGCAATTACACCGTATTAATCCAATGGTTTCAATGGGGTATGAGTTGGACCAATTCTTGAAAAATAAGTCACAAAACTAAGAACAGGATCAAATCGACTGATCTGACTGAGAATTAGCCAATTCCCGATTCGGATCAATCGATGATCAGCTGATTCAATTGATCCAATTGAGAATCAGCCAATTCCCGATTCGGATAAGCCATTATAACCCTAAAATCAGATTGGCCTTGGCTGATTCTGTGTTGAATCATTTTAATATGATGTACTCATACTACAGAGAACGTGGGTTTTGAATGGCTGGACGTCTCTTACTTCCATTTCCATTGGTGGATGTTAAGAGTGTACAAGTCTTCCACTGGCCTTCTTGTGATATGTTCTCCTTTTTTCAGTGAAGAATGTACAAATTTTCACAGAAGCCCTTTCTCTCCCTAACAGTCTAATAACTCCCTTTTCCACTGTTCAAAGTTGAGAACAACCAACGAATCTCTTTATAGAGACTATTAGCCATTGCTCCCCTTTACTTCAAAGCAAAAGTTTCTTTTATAGAACATACTCACTCGGCTCCATTAAAAGAGTTCATCAATCAAATTCCCTCTCTCTCTCTCTCCCCGCGGTTTCATAAATCCCACACTCTAAATAAATGAAGTATAAAAAGAAAAGAGAAATAAAAAAAGGTGGGTCACGGCCTCAAAAGACGGGTCGTATGATTGGATCAGAAACAATTGTGTTTTTTTACAGACGCAGCTTTTAGAGCACCGCGATGTCGCTAACTTTCTTGTTTAAAGTTAACAACAAGCACCCACGAAGCAGTGACCAAATCGAAGCCCCACTCAGTAGTCCTTTTAAAAGCATTTCGTCTTTTTCTTTTCCGCCTTTTCCCTTTCTCCCTTCTTTTCACGTACAGTTTGGCAGCAACCGGGGATCCCTGCTGATGAATGTGCACATGACACCCTCCCCTTCGTCTCTCTGGATTCTATTTTGGGTGCAAATCTTCTGTGCCTCATATTAGTGTAACTAATGTGTGATCACATTATGGACTGACACATAAAGGGTACTAGGTTAAAAGCATAAAAAAAAGTTAAAAAAATAAGTGTCAAAAAAGAGACTATTAGCCTCTAAACCTAAAAATGGGGTCTACAGTATGTAAACAGAGCAAGTCCAAATCGGATATAATTAACTTTATATTTGTATTCGTTTAGTTAATTGAATATCGGATATGAATTCAAATATCTACGAATATTTAAAAATAGGATCTGTATTTGCATTTATATTTGTTTATTTAAACAAATTTTGGATACGAATTCAAGTTTATCCCTTAACACTTTCTATTAGAAACTTAAGAGTTTTATCTAATTTTTTTTACAAAAAATAAGAGAAAACCTATTTTCTATAATTCCTTCTTTAAATCTAATATTTACTTGTAACGCCAACATAAGTATATATATATATAAATGGTTGAATATTATTCAAAGTGAATGTATACATATAAACATTCAGTTCGTTTATAATTGAATATTTATTAAACAAATAGGATACAAATGCATCTATATTCACTTTAATCGAATCAGATTTGAATCGAATATCAATGCTTAGGTGGATAGTTGACAGCCCTAGTCTACAAGGTTAAAATCATAAAAAATGTGTTCAAATAAACATTTGTTCCCTATTATACTTAAGGATTTGGTAAGACTACCTTACATTAGCCTAAGGTAGGACTATCTTAGATTAACCTAAGGTAGGACTCACATTAAGGGTCAGGACATCAGCACCAAAAAGTGAAAAGCATCCCCTAAAAGTGTAAATCACTTTCTACACTTTTTTGGTGCTGATGTGTTGGCCCCTAATGTCAGTCTTACTTTAGGCTGGTAGCAGTCCTACAAAATCCCATATCCTATTTATAAGAGGCATCAAATTCAAAAAACCATTATGTGTCAGCCTAAGATATGGGGACACAGAAGAACTTATTGTTTTGGACGTAGACACATTGGTCACATGAATTTTGGGCATGGATGTCATTTCCTGTTAATTCAAATGTTTACAGAGATCCTTTTCCCCAATTGAGAGTAAATCATCTACATTTGAAAATCCCTCCATAATTTGATCCTCTTATAACAACTACAAATGTGGGTGTTTTTTTCACCCTTGAGATTTGAATTTCAAACTTCAGTCAAATTACACCAACATCTGTGACTGTAATATGATTGTTCCAACTGTAGAGAAATTTTGAACGGTAGATGATTTCCTCTTGGACCAAACCCTATTCAAGAATCAGAAGCAGCAGGTCCATTGGCTCTCATATCCTATTTCAATAAAATTTAGATGACCTAATCTTGAACTATTTCAATAAAAACATTACCAAACGTTGAAATATGGTGGTCATGGCGTGCGGACGGGTTTCTGTCCATGCGTTAGGTGAAAGTGGAATCCATACGACGTTGTTTAATACTTAGTTCTTTTTAAGTTGGAAAATGTTAAGAGAGTGATCTTCAGACAAGGAGATAAAAGGGCAGAGCTTTTGGCTTCTTCATGTTCTCAAGGTAGGGTTGAGTGATCTTCACTTTGATCAGAGAGATATTACTCTTAACACCAGTAAATGTATGACATACCATACCTGACAAAAGGTGTTTTAGTAAATACGCTTGGGTCAAAAGAGGGTGTTCTTATATGAAATGAAGAGATGGGATTAGGTACAACAACTTAGAAAGTGCCTAAAGTTGGAATGACATTAAGGCTGACACATCAGCACCAAAAAAGTGATATACACTTTTTTTGGGGATTTTTTTTCACTTTTTGGCATTGATATGTCAACCCTGATGTCATTCCAATTTTAGCCACTCTCTAAGTTGTCCTACCAAATCTTTAGCAATGAAGTAGATGTTCTTCACATGGAATAAAATGGACAGGGTTAGATGAAATTTTAAATTCCCACCCATTTTATTCCAAATAAAGTCACCTGGTGCTCTGGACACCAAATCCTGGACAAAATATTTGCTCCCTTACTGTATTTACAAAATAAATAAAATCCATGTATCTATCAAATCATACTTGGGTAGTCATTTGGATTTGTGTGATGTTATTACAGTTCCTAAATTTACAGGGATGGATTTGCTACACCCAAAATTGTTTGTCCCTTGCATTCCCACACCACAGGCTGACAAATTGTGTTTTTTGAATTTGGTGCCACTTTTAAATGGACTTGTATCCTCTTCGCCACTTTACAGAGGGCCATGGTAAGCCACAAACACTTTTTGCAAGGCCCCACCCTTTTGTGTTTGTGGCTCACCATGGCACACCGTAAGGTGGTGCAGAGGATACGGCTCCCTTTTAGATAGGGAACAAATGTTCTTTTCGATAATTTTTTTATGGTTATACAGGAGGATAGATAAATTGGGGGATTGGTTTATGGACACTTCCCTTAACTAATGCTCACTATCGCATCTGTTAGGCAGTGGACACATCAGCATTGAAAAGTGATTTTCGCTTCTTTTTTTTCGGGGGGGGAGGGAACATATTCACTTTTCAGCCCCGATGTGCCAGCTGCATGACAGGGAGAGGTGGTCAGCGTTCGTTAAGGTTAGTGTTTTTTTTCCTCTTTGATAAATTGGGTCTAGTAGATCCTTTCCCTAAATCTACTGTTCAGGACACGGAGGGGTGTCATATGAAATAAAATGCATATTCTATATTAAAATAATGCATCTTCTTCCCGTTTTATTCCATATGACGCCTGGGGTTCTGGACACCAAATCTGGGACAGGACATTTGCTCCTGTTGTAAAATAGGAGGTATGTGTCTTTCTTTCTTTTTATTTCATTTATGAGGAATGCTATGGTCCCCTACATGCATCTTCTGTGGGATGGGACCCTTCGTTTTTCTTCTATTTTAGGCCCAGTCTGGTTGCCATGAGAATTTTTTCTCAAGAACTCATTTTTAAGCCATCTGATTGTAATGAAAAGTTGGTTTTCGCATGATTATTATTATTTTTTTTTCCCTTTTCTTGTGGGATTTTATTCTGTTCTTTTCTATACAATTAAAGGCAACCAGACTGGGCCCTTGGAGAGGGTACTTGGGTGGGAGTATGTGATGTGGGGCCCATGACGCATCATCGCCATCATGCGGAATTGTGAGGGGATGGTGATTAATGGAGATGGGATATTCAAAAGGATGGAAATTTGGAACCCCTTTCTTGCCTTTATTTATCGCTACTGCTGCTTTCACGTTGGGCTTATTCTAATCCTCCCTCTCACTCTAATCTCTATCCCACCCCACTGGTAGAATATTTTAAAATAAATTTCCACATTTGTTTAATCTTATTTTAATAGATATTTCCAGGCAGCTAGCACGGAGGGTGGCATGTTCCACTTTACCAACACAGTTACATATACAATGGTTTTATGATCTTTATGCAACAAAAGAACTTTAGTTTTTCAACTTTTTTTTCGAGTTTTATATAGTTATTATCTACTCAGCTTACCCCCAAAACGTATAGTTATCTTTAATATAACCACACAGTTTGTCTGTCAAAACTCAAATGCACAAACAAACTGTTTGGAGGTGATGGTGGATTGCTTAAATATTACATCTTCAGGCAAATCATATTAAATTCTGAATTTTTGATTTTCATGAAAAATGGTGGAATTCACCATTAGACAGCTCATATCTTTGTTGAAAGGAATGGCAAAAAATGAAAAGAAAAGAAGATCTTGTGTGTGTCCCCCCTCTTCTTTTCAACAATTTACTCTTGTGCCTAATCGACACATCTACTCTTGTGCCTAATCGACACATCTAGCATCTCTTGTGCCAAAAATTAACCCAATCTTATAAGGCCCAGTCTGGTTGCCATGAATTGTGTAGAAAAGAAAAGAAAAATAAAATCCCACAAGAAAAGGAAAGAAAATAATCATAAGAAAAACATGAAAAAACCAACTTGTCATGGCAATCAGACAGCTTAAA
>JAOXJP010245968.1:0-22592 GCA_025762735.1 Platanus orientalis | reverse complement strand
ACATTTCTCTTATCGAGGAAGACTGTCATCAACATTGCTAAAGCAGATTTCCTGCAATGCCTTTGAAGCACTAGGCGCCTAGTGACACGCTGACGCTTTAGGGGCATCATAATGTTTACGCTATAGAAAAACACACACACACACACACATATATATATATATATACACGTCCAAGATGCTGGGGCACAAAGTGATTTCATTTGGATAAAAAAGGTGGAAATTTAAAATTTTATCGGGCTGTAGAATCCCAAGTTTTGTCATACATCGCCCAATTGAAGAAGATTATTGGGCTTATATGTGGACATACACCTCATCCTATTAGATGCGTTTTAAAATCGTGAGGGAGGTTGGTTCCATGTCCAAAGTGGACAATATTCAATCCCAAGTTCGATTGTGCTATGTGGACTAGACCCCACAAAAGAACGTGTGGTTCTTAAAGGGGTAGATTGTAGAACCCCAGGTTTAGTCTCACATCACTCAGTTGAAGAAGATTTTTGAGCTTAAACGTGGACACACACCTCATCCCATTGAACTCGTTTTAAAACCGTGAGGGTGGTGGCACCTGATCCCATTGGATGCGTTTTAAAACTGTGAGGGAGGTTGACTCTATGCTCAAAGCGAACAATATTCAATGCCGGTGAACCTAGGGAGTTATTGAGTCGAGGATGTGTTGGTTTCGGGTTGTTATACTGATCCCTTTCCCATTTTACTCTTGGTGAAGTCACTTGGTGCCTTGGTATATTTATGGAATCATAGTTTTGAGAACTAGACCGGCTGTCAAACCAGTAAATTGGTTCAACCAGCTGTTTACATTGTCTAATTGTGGTTAGCTTCACATAAGTAAAATGTAATAGAATATCAAAGAATAAAAAAAAATCGTAATGCATTAGAAGGTTTATGACTGGGTTTTTAAATGTTAAACATACCAATAAATATAGTAAAATACCAAAAAATAAGAACAATTCGTGGAAAGTGGAATTGGAATTTGGAGAGGCACATTTTTATTTTTTTCTTTTTAATTTGCTAAAAAAAATGAAATTGATTGGTTATATTAGAACTGTGTTAGTAAAAAACTGATCAATTTTCATCGGTTTTGCTGGTTTTATACCGTTTTTGGCAGATGATGGTTTCGAGCTTTGACCCATTCGTTTAGAGTGCCAGTTTAGGTTCAACCGGATTGGTGTTCAGCATGGTGTCGAAGACTACACCGCGTGACTTCACTGGAATAAAATGGGCAGGGTGATATGGAATTTGAAATTGCCGCACACTTTATTCAAAATGAAATCACCGGCCACTTATATTTCCAAAGGGGACAGTTGTTTTGTCCAGTATTTGCGATCAAGGATACCATAGACTTCACATGGAATAAAATATTTTATTCCATATGATGTCCCTTGGTGTCCCAAACACATCATGGACAAGATCTTCCCAATCCAATCATGATTACACTAGGGGGCGAACCTTTTGTAACCAAATGTGTGATCATATCAAAAGCTGACACGTGGTATGTATAAGGTAGAAATTAAAAAAAGTGTTAAAAGAGTATTTATTGAAAAAATAGGTGCCCAAAAAAGACGCAAAAATTAAAAAAATACATCACAAATTGAGTTTGTGGTGTACATCACATGTTGGTCACAGAAGATTTGCTGCCAACCCCCAAAACCGCTGCCCGCATCCCTCAAAACCGCTCTGGACAGCATTTTGTCCTGTCTCGGTCTCGGCGTCTCCCCGTAAATTTTCCATTCTCTATATATGGGGAGGAAGTAGCGGCGGCGCGGGAAAGACAATTTCATCATCACCCAAAATTTCTCATTTTTAACCAAACAAATAGTGCTCTTCAGCATGCACGGCTAACTTAAACAAATGATTTTACTCCTATTCGTCTCTCTCCGTGAACTCGAGGAAGGGACACGTCGTCCGGGACTCGGACAAGTGTGAATCGCTTTTCGTCTTCAGAGCTGGGGAACTAGCAAGCACAGCACAGTCTTCAACTCTTGGTTCTTCTCTTTTCATTGTCTGTGCACTCGGAGGTTTTCTTCCTCTCCAGCATTTTTTCTTTCCTTTTTTGGCTCATACCGTTTATTCATTGGTTGGTGTTCCTTTCTCTGTTCACTTAGTTCAGGGTTTGTTTTGATCACTGAATAACCAAGTTGAAGAAGGGAAGGAAGACTAAATCCCTGGTAAAGCTTCTTCATCTTTTTCCCGTGTTTGCATGTTGATATGCTCCTTCGATACTGAGTATTTGCCTTCTTCCATGGTGTAGAGAGAACCGTTAATGCTCATACATTTGCTAAGTCTAGGTTGTTAGCTATCTGGTGCTTTGTTTTCTTTTCTTCTGTCTAGTCTACTGGAAATTTGGAACATGCAGGTTAGGCTGGTACATTATGTGTCCTTGCATGTTATTTGTTTTTGAAATTAGTAAAATGCCCTTCAGTTTTATTCCCCATATCAAATTATTGCAGAACAAATGTAACTCCTCCCATCTTCCATTTGGTGGAAGTTGATCAAATGTAGAACGATGTGTAGAAAACACCATGTTTTCATGCTGGCGTAAAAGGAGTTGGAAATTGTGACCTTCATTCTTCTGTCAAATGTGGGTCCAGGCAAGTTTGTGTTGACTTGTCATTGGGACAAGGGAAGAAGTACTTTCCTAAGTTCAATGGAACGGTTTTTTTTTTTGAGAGCTAAATAAAATTTATTCAGACGAGAACAAGAAAACAAGACGAGAAAGGGAACAAAAACAAAAACAAAAACAAACTACATAATCTCTTTCCCGTCAAACTCCACAGAATTGGACACCCAATTAAAAAGAAGCCTATAGATTCCAGCAAAGAGATTCTCCGGAGACAGCATTCAGTTTCAAACGTTCTGTTATTCCTCTCCTTCCAAACGCCCCAACAAATGGCCCCGACTTATTTCATTTCAATGGAACAGCCAATGCTTCTCTTCTTGTCAAATTTTAAAGGTTCTAGAGAAAATACATAATGCTGTTCAATGTTTTCCTTTTTGTTTGATCACTGACTGAAATCACATATGAAGAATAAAAGAAAGTACAAAAAGGCTTGCAGAAAGAGTATTCTCTATGCAAAAGACATTTCTAGTTACACAACTTCTCATGGCAAGAACTGTATTTTTTTTTTTTTTTGCATGTATGTCCTGTCATGCATGTTTTTCTCTTTCCATTTACCCATGTTAACTGTCACTTGAATTTTTGCCCGATAATTGAGGTGGAAAGTAACTTACTTTTAAAAGGCAAACAGAAAAACCTAAGCCATCTAGAAATGAGAGAGGAAGAAAATCCAGATTTTCCTCACAGCTTGACAGTGGATAAAAAAAGATGATCTGCCAACTCCTCCTTAACACAAAGCTTGCATCTATTAGCTAAATTCCATCTTCTGTTTTTAAGGTGGTTGAGAGTAAGAAGTTTATCCAAGAAGGTGGTCCAGATGAAAAAGTTAACTTCTGATGGAATCCCATGAGTCCAACTATGCCCTTAACCAAAATAGAAGAAGAAGAAATGATCTGGTCCAACCCATCATAGAAAGATTTGGTAGAATAGTGGCCGTTCTTACTAAGACCCCACACTCTTTTGTCCGTATCCCCAATAGTCACACTAAACCCATCCAAGAAATGTATATTTATTGAACTGGGGATGTGCCATCCCCCAATAAAAAGAAATGACTTACATATACAATGACCAAACATAAAGAACTAATAAAAGGCCTTCTGAAAGACCAGACCCCCTCCCCCCCTCCTCTTTTCTAATGTTCTCACATTCCTTAAATTTAGATGCCCATAATGCAGAAGGGGATGTATCTTCCAAATATTTGCTTGCTTTTCTATGGAGATGGGCAGTCGATAGATCATATCTTGATTCATTGTCCTTTCACTGTTGATATATGGAATGCTGTGTTGTAAGAATTTGATATGTGTTGGGTGCTTTCTCTGCATGTGAATAGCCTTTTGTCTAGTAAGAGGACTACTGCTTTTAATGCTAAGGAGAAGAGAATCTGGCATATCGTTCTCATGGCGGTTTGGTGGTCAGTTTGGCGTGAAAGGAATAATAGTGTTTGAGAATGCAGCTGAACCTTCTTATCAAGTTTACAGAAAGGCTAAAAACTTGCTTCTCTTCTGTGCTAGAAATTGGATGGACTGTGATAATGGCCATAGGGAAAGCCTATTGAGGGATTGGAAATCTGCCATCGGTTTGTGCTAGTTGATTTTGTGTTGGTCTGCTTCCGTGTGGGATGTTTTATACCCATGTTGTATGGTTCTCTTCTGCTGCGTTTTTTATATATATAATATTTTTTTTTCTTATAAAAAAAAATAACACCACTTTTTTCCTTTTCTCTCTCCTATAGACCTGATATGATGGTTTCAAGTAATCCTTGAAGGTCCTATTGTTTCTTTCCACTTTCCAGCCACAAGGACCAATGAACTGCTACAAGTACCAATCTTCAAATCCTCTTCCCTTTATCACTAACGGTTGCTGTCCGCCAAGCTTCAAGAATGATTGTGAGGTCTGAAGGAACTATCTATGACATTTTGAAGTTCTTCATTATATCATATCAGACCTCCCATGCATAGGGACAGTGAAGCAGCAAATGAGAAACATATTCCCCACTCCTGTATATTTGGAAGATAAAGCGCTACTCCCCCCACCTCCAAATTATTTATAGTCCTAGCACTGCTGTCCATAGGAATAATTGCACCTTCGAGGGAATCGGGCCGAACCATGTATTCCCCCATGTGATATTTCTAGGATGAGATGTCTTGACGTACTCATAGCATGATTTCACTGTGAAAATAACTTTCGAATTCAGTACCCATATTTTTCAATCATTTTGCTTGGATAATAACTGAAAGGAGTCCAACCATTCCTACAAGTTGGTTAGAAAGGAACCTCTCAGTCAAACATCGCTCTTCAAAAGGCTTCCATACACTTCCTTCTTAAGTCCTCGTCATATTATCTCCAACCTTTGCTTATGGATTGACAGCCAACAAGAAGATTTCTGAAAAAAATGTATTTTAAGGTACATGTTCACATCATCTATCCTTTCAGAATCTGGTCATTCTTTCATATCCCATCCTGTTCTGTATACCCTCTCCCAAGATTGGAAAATTATTCATTATTCTTTTCTATAGACCAAACCTGTGAGGACCCCTAGCCTCCTTAGTATCCCACCCATTAGTTGTCCTATATTTAGCTGCCACCACATTCCTCCATGCACTTTCCCTGTCATTCCTGAAATGCCAAGGCCACTTACTCAGCAATGCCTTATTCACCAAGGAGATTTTTCTGAGCTCTATCCCTTTTTAACCTTTTGGTGTGCATTGCCACATTGAAAAGATGCTATACAAAAAGACATCTCACGGGTATCTATATAACTAGACTTGGACTACTAATTATGGTAGACTAATCTCACAGGAAGTTTCCAAATTTTTATCACTTGAATTCACTAATTATGTGGCTATAATCTATTCAGCTACATGTGGGTTTCTCTTATCTTGGATTATTCTTTTGTTTCTCTTTCCATATGTTTGAACACAAAGAAGACAAAAATATGTCCTTAAGTGCATGCTCTCTGTCATTGTTGTTGGGGTTGTTGCTTTGTGTTGTTGTTTGTTTATGTTTTGTTTGTTTCTTTCACCTCCCCTGTGAAGTCTGTTTTCTTTGCCTTATTCTAAATTGATACCCTAAAAAAAATGCATACTTGTTTGAGCTTGTGATTGAATATAATATAATATAACGACATCTTAGAGAATTCTACATATAGTGGACAGAAGCTTGTTCTTAAGAATTTGATTTTGAGAAGCAAATGTGTTCACCAGTCAAGCAAGTATTATATGAAGTAGGACAACCTAGTGAAACCTGCGGTTTAATGGTTTCAAGAAAGAAATTAGGGTTATCCAAGTATTTTCAAACTTAAAAGGCATTAGGGAAAGAACCGCAAAACTAACTTTAGAAAAAACCCTAAAGCAGTTGAATGTTAACAAAGAAAGCTAAAGAATGAAGGAAAAATTAAATAGGAACCAAAGTAGAAGAATTAATTGTGGACATTAGAGCCATGTGGGGTCCACATGAGAAGACCATTGAGGGATACTTGATCTCATCTCAAGAGAGAAGTTATAATGCAGTTTGGAGTTTTATTTTAGAGTTTTTACTGTTTTATTTAATAGTTTATGAATTATTAGAGTTAGGGCATGGGGAGATTATAGTTTTTGTTTTTGGTCAATTTAGGCAGCCCCATTTTATTTGTAAATAAGGTTTGGTCTACTACTCTAATTGAGCCACACGATTTGGCTTATTTTGTCTTATGTTTTTAGAAAGTCTTTAGGAAAGTCTTTTAGAAATGGTCTTAGTTTCTATGTTAGTGAAGTTTCTTTTTAATTTGAATTTTAGTCTTTAAAAAACAGGGATATACCAATGTAATCGCCGATGATAAATTATGAAATAAAAATTCTGGTTTTAGCTCCATGAGTTGGGAGTTTTCTCCACCCACGATTTGGGTACTGGTTTTCAAGTTTTCTTGTGCCTAGAACTTGACCTAGGTAGGGTTTTCCTAGGTCATTAGTGATATGGGATATTAGGGAAATTAATATTTCTACACTTAATCAATTAAAACAAGCCAAAGAGAATGTTTCTTGCAATTAAAGAATGCTGAAAATTTAAAAAAAGTATTCAAGAAACCAAATATGTAAAGAAATTAATCAAAAATCAAATAAACTAATTCAATAAGGATTGGATTATCAAAGGGAAGCAAAAAATCTAAAAAAATTGAATAGAAATCAAGAAAAGAATGCAAAAGATTCAAGGATTGGGAGAAGTTCAAGAAACCCTAGATTTTAAGGTTGGAAATTGGGGCTTTTTATATGGTTATGTGTGTTGGGTTATGGGAAGGCTAAACCTAGAAGGAATTAGGTTTTTATGGGAAGATGATGGAGTTTGCTGGAAAATTTTATGTAGTATAGAAAAGTGTTTAAAGAAGATGAAAAGCAAGAAAAAAAGAATGGAGGAGGTAAGGGATGATGTGTAGGAACAATGTACATTGTAGAAGAAGGTAGGAAAAGAAGATTAAAAGAGAGAATACAGAATTCTCTGCAGAAATGTTTAAAGAAGATTCAAGAATTAAGTAAATATAAGAGAGAAGAAATTAGAGAAGAGAGGAAAAGAAGAAAGAACAAAAATAAGATGAATAACTTACCTAACTGTGAGAGGTATCGAGATATAGCTAAACTGTGGGCTTGAAGAAACAACTTTAATTCCTAATTTTTCTTCACCCTATGCTTCCAATTACCATCAAAATTAGACACATCTATCCTGATATCTCTATCAACCTTAGAATGTACTTGTGTCTGTGGAGTCACCTCTCTGCATACTGGTTCGTGTCTGGGAGGTGTCATCTCTTGCTGTATATTAAGGGAAACTGTCTAAAGGGGAATCTCACTCTGTTGGCCTGATCTTCGGGTATAATTAGATGACCTTGCTCCTTGCATTGACTCTTTTCCCACTACTCTAATGGCTGCCATGAGTTACTAAAACTATATATCCATCTTAGCTTATTAACCTCCAACTCTAGCCGTCAGTTAGGCTAACTCCTGCTTGGTGGTCTGAATCTCTGTCTCATGCCCATCCACCATAATAGACAATGTAGTTGTAGTGTGAATCATGATGTTTGGGGATCTTCTCTACCACAGAATTAGGGTGTTTAGAAATTTTAGGGTTAGGTAAAATTCTTTTAGGAACCCCAAAAGAATATTAGGGTAGTTATATTATTTGAGAAAGGACTTCGGCAAAGTTCAACAGCGTTAGGGTATACCCTAAAATTATTTAGACACCTAAAATAGGCCCTAAACAAATTTTACGTTTCTTGAAATCTTCCTTTTCTTGAACTCTGAACCCATTCTCTATCAATTGTACACACCTAGACCATTTTCTTTTTTTATTTAACTATACATCAAAATAGGGGGGCAGCTGCATGTCTCACCATGTCCCCACGTATTTGGGGTTTCAAATTTGAAAACCCATTGTTCTTGATTTTGGCTAGATTTGGGGCTTTTTTTTCTAATTTCTTCATTCCTTCTACTTGAATTCGGCCTTCTCTTTGATAATCCCCTCTATTGAATTAGTCTCTTTGATTTTGGTTAATTTCTTTAAAAATTAGGATTCTTGATTGCTTTATTTAAATTTTCAGCATTCTTTAAATCTCAAGAATCATTCTTTACTCATTTTTTTGGTTTGTTTTAATTGATTAAGTGTAGGAATCTTGATTTCTTTGATATCCTACATCAACTAGGTGTGGGTAGGGTTTTCCCACAAGGTACTTTCCCTTCTCACCTTTCTCCTTCTTCTTATTCTCTTGATCTTTCTTCTTTTCTCCTAAACTCTCTTGCTGTTTCCAGTTCTCTACAAACCCATAATCTTCATCCCCATATCCTTCACCATTGCTCTCGGTCAGCCCTATTCCATTAAACCCCTTCTTTTTATCTTTTATTTTTTTTCATCAAAACTTAACCCCATTCATCCCATAAACATGTGGCTCCATCTTGTTAATCTGTGTATAAAATTCTGTCCTCGAACAGAATCAGAGTGTTTTCTGGAGACACATCCCATATTTACTTGGATTTCTCTGGTTTTACATACTTTCTGTACTTATATCACATTGAAGTTACTGCAGAGAAGGTTTACTAATATTTCTCTCTGTCTGAGATTCATCAATCATATCACTTGCAGCTGAAGTAGAACAAGTAGAACTTGCTGGATTTTGATTTCTACAGAAGGTAACTATTCAGAGGAACTTGAAGTTGCTGATTTGATTCAGTGGAGCTGTCCAGATCCTTGACAAAGGTACTGATAAAAAACACCAACATCTGCAGCCACTCTTTCTGTGCTTTTCTTCATATATATATTTTTATTCAAAGATTGAGTTTTTGATCCTCAGAAAGCTTGCTGTTTTTGATACTATCATCTGAGTCTTAATCACCCCAAACCCTGCTGTTTCCTATCTATTTCCTGAGTAATCAGTAGCCACTGTTCTGTCCTTCTAATTTCATAAAATACCACTAAGACCTTACTGTTTTTTTACCCCAACAGAATCTGTTTGCACCACTACCTGAACCTAAATAGCCTACCCGAAACCCTCCTTTATGCTGTTAATTTAAGGCCTATCCTACAACACCCAGAAACCTGTGTTAGATCATCTTGAACCACATAAAGCTCCACTGATACTGTCCTGTTTGTTCTCAAAACAGAACCTATTCTAATCTACACACCTGAATCCAATTATGATGATATAACTTGATCTCATTAAATCCCATTTTTCACCCACTATTTTGACCATTGTTCTTAACCAGACTAGTCACCCATAGGCCGAATTCTTTACTGCTGTTTCAGCCCTATATCATTGCCTCTACAGTCCCCTGTTTTACCTTCATGCCATTCCCTAAATAACTCCATAAACCCATATTATACCCTTGCTGTTTTCACTCCAATCAGTACTTATTTAGACCCCATTTCACCTCAGATTTGACACTCTTAACCCATATTTGACAGTTTTATAACCCTTCTTGTGTTCAGCCCTGTTTTACTTTACTTTTTTTGAGTGGTTTCCAAGGTTGGTGCTGCATCAATTTTGGTATCAGAGCCAGGTTCCCATTTGGTTCCAAGATTATACACCCCACGGTAGTCCTTTATCAGCATCATACATTGCTGGCCTTACTTATTTCACTGATTGAAAGTAGTGCGACTCGAGATATTATTGTTCCAGGACTTTAACTGAGGTATGGATTCATTCATAAACCTCGAGTACTCTATTGTTTCTCTGTCCAAATTGTCCACCACACCGCTGCGGGAACCATTTGCCAAAATATCCAGCCTTTAACATTTAAAGTTGAGGTCCGCCAACTAGTCAAGAGGCTAGGCACATCCGGGGTCATAACCCAGCACAGCCTAAAATCAAGCAACATAGCATTCCAAATCTCCGCTGCAAAGGGACAATGAATTAGAATATGAGAGACCGACTCCCTAAGGATGCTGTCCAAACGAAGAATTGAACCCTTCATGGAATCGCGCAATTCTAGATTTTCTTCCATGGAATGCCCATGACCTGGGATGATTCAATGTGGCTATTGCATGCTTTCACTAAGAAACTACCATTGACATTAGAAGCCAAATTCTTCAGTCAACTTGATCTATATGGATAGATGCATTGGAAAGCCTTTCCAATGGGTTGCATAAGGGACCTCCTAATCGAAGACCTCTCTACTAAGGATTGGGCTCCACCTCACTTGGTTACCATAGCTCTCCATTAATTGCACACCATAGCCAATTGGTTTTCAGCCAGCAGGTATATATGTCCGGAAACATCTCCTCTAAAGGTCTCCCCTCACACCACCTATCCTCCCAAAAAGTCACCTGATTACCATTGCCAACTGCATAGCCAATTCCTTTCATATACACATTCAAATGCCGTATGATTCCTTTCCAAATGCTCTTCCCATAAGGCCCACGAACCACATTAGGTCTCCAAACATCCCGAACTCCATACTTCTCAATCATCAACCTCTTCCAAAGCTCTTTCTCTTCCGATCCCAGCCTCCAAAGCTATTTTTCTCAGGAGGAAAACATTCATATCCACCAGTTTATGAATACCCAATCCCCCTTTTGCTTTTGGAGAGCAAACAGTCTCCAATCGACAAGATGCATAGCAGCGGCCACTTCTCCACCCTTCCATTCGAACAAACAGTCTCCCTATATACTTATCTTTATTTGCGATTCCGGCCTCTATTGCCCACACTGTAGAAAAGATTCAAAGACACTTTTTGTGGGAGAGATGGAAAGAGAATAAAGGTTTGCATGTGGTTGCTTGGAGGGAGGTGTGTTCTCCAAAGGATTTGGGTGGTCTTGTGATGAGGATATGGCAAGCAAGGTGGGACTCACACATGGGTCTAGTAGGGTCCACACATGAAGACAAGCAATAAGGCACATGGAAGGCACACATGGAGACACATTATAGTATTTGGTTTAGTTTTAAGTCTTTTATTAGAATTTTAGGTGTTATTTCATACTTTATTAATTATTAGAAAACAGGATATAAAGGTAATTCTTCTTGTTGTTTTTGGGCCATATTGTAAAGCCCTAATATAAAGGAATTGAGTGCTGGTCGATATATGCATTAGAGGCCACGGTTTGGTTGTCTTTTATTTTGGAAATTTCTATTTTCTTTTAGGGGTATAGTCTATATATGGAGGAGACCTAATGTAATTGAATTCAATGAGTATGAATAAAAGAACAAGGTTTCCTGGACTGGTCTTCTTCTTCAAAAAGTGAAGATTTTTCCCAAAGTGTTTGTACAAAACCTTGACCCAAGGATGGTGACTTCCATGGGTTGTGACTTGTGAGTTGATGAATTCTGATACCAGGTACTTCTCTTCTCTTTTATCTTTTTCTTCTTCTTCTTTTATCTCTTCATCTTTCTTCTCCTTCTTTATTCTCCCTTGCTGTTCACTGGTTTTCTCCATTCAAGAACCTGGAAACTCATTCAAGAATCCTCTATTAAAGTGTTTCTTGAATCCTTCTTGATACCCAAACCAACAACCTAACTTCTCCCCATCTTTCACACTATTTTCTTGATTACATGTCAAGAAAACCCAATTTTAATCCATATTGCTGTTCCATCCTTGTTTTTTCTTACTGATTTTATCGTTTTCTTCCAAGAAACCTTGATTCCCTACTCTTGAACTCTGTTAAGCATTTATCTGGAAATTTCTGGGATGCCCTGAACCTGGCAGGCCACTAACCGGTCCCGGGACACTATCTTGATGAGGGTAATGATCATCGTTATCATTCCCATTGTCATTTAGCCATGTAAAAATCGGGGATTAAGCGGGAAATCCATATGCTGTTTCTATCGAAATTTCGGCAGCATAATGGCTGCAATAAGGACCCCTGAGAAATTTCCCAGCTCATTGATTTAGGTTCCTAATAATCCACAATAGATATAACACTCCAGATATAAATCATCATCATCAAACATTATTGTTGTCCACCCGACAGCTCTGTATCCATCATCCACATCCATATACCTACTTTATCAGTATTACATATCCAATTAAAATTTTAAGTAAACTATTAAAGTATTCAAAATAGATTCGAAACTCTAAAAGTCTAAGCCACATGTGAAAAATTTCTAATTAGTACTAAACTAACTGTGCAAGTTCGGCCTCCAGCTGCGCCATGTCACCTGCCTTACTTAAGAGCGATAAAAAAACCCAGCAAATCAGCAAGTACAACTAAGAGTACAGAGCATCTAGTATTAAGTCTGGGTCAACTCACAGCTCAGTAAGTAGGTAAGTTCTTAAGTTAGAATTTTCTAAAATAAACAACAATCCCATCACTACCTAATAATCATAGATATATCTGAATTTATATTTTCCACAAATTCATTTCAGTAATTAAATCAAATAGTTAGTAATTCCATATCATTAACAATAATTCAAGAACCACATATCATATAAGCTGATAATTTTTCATATTACGAATGCAGAACACTACAAAAATAAAATCTTTGGCGACAACAATTTCAAAGACGGTATATCCATATAAGGAAAATCTCTCCGTGTCTCGTACTAGAAATATCCATACGTATCTAAATATATGGGAAATCCATCCTTATCTTACACACGAGATACCTATTCACCAGTTTGGTAGCATCAAACTCAATGCGCGTCTGGCCATTGCCAACTTCTGCACCTTTAGCTTCCAGTTAACAACAACAAAAAAAGAAATCTAGAATTAAATATTTAGTAATACCAAATTTTCTGTTTCGTCGCTTATATACCTGGCATCATTTTATATTTCTTCTGTACATCGCATCATATAATCACATTGCCTAACACAACTAACATTTCTTTAAGGAAATATATGAACCAACGTACAGTATATAAACAATGCTAGTGTATGCACAATTTCAATCACATTATGTCTATAGAACTACCAACACATAGAAATACAGTTGATTAAATCCTTGGCCTTTCCTAGGCATCAAATTCAGCTTTAATAATGTTACATGAAACTACCATGCATATCTTAATCAAGATGCATAGACCACAAATATTGGCTTTAATGAATTACTTAAATAATCAGAAAAATCTTTTTATTAATTTATACTAATTTGCATATCTCACGCTATTTCAAAATGAATAATTTTCTTTAGTTATCAATTAATTTATTTTTATTTACTAATCCATTTTTAAGCTTCCCAATCTGACAAGCTAAGCCTAGTCAAGCTTACACATGACATTTATTTTAGCCCCACTCTAGTGCATTGCCATAAGTATAAAAATTTAGGACATTTATAAACAACACAAATATTTATTAGTAGATATAAACCTATACAAAATTCAGCAACCTTTAATACCACATATTAACAAAATAGTAATTTCAATCCCTTCTTTTCTCATGAAACATAACATTTGGCATAAAAATTTCTACAACATAGACAACATGTATATTATAAAATGTTTTCTTTTTAAATTAATATCAACAAATATTTGATACAACCCACAATGTGATCCATTCTTATCAAGCATAACATAATTGAAATTTCTCATAATAATTCTATTAGAGTTTTTCCACCATAAAACTTCAAGAATAAGAAACATAACTTGCTTAATATTTTCAAAATTTTTGAACCATATATCTATTTATTTTTATGAATAGAACCCTATATACATCCTTTTTGCCCCTTTTATTTATTTATTTATTAAACTGTCTCGTACATATGTGCCACGATTTTGGGGATCTAAGACATCCAGGACCAGTAGAGAGATGTCCCAAAATAGGGCAATGACCATTCGACACAAGTAGGTTAGAACTCTAATCTCATCTGAAAAATTTCCCCCTTCTAGGTTATGTGAATGTTTTCAATCGAACCTTGAATTAAAGAAAAGACGGATTGAAGAGATTAAAGAGGACTTTAACCAAAGAACTAAACCCAACTTACCTGATTTGCAATCTTTTGGGGTTCCAAGCCCCAACCGATCCTCCCCTTCACGAGCTCCCCTTTCTCTTCTTTCCTTCCTTCCTCCTCCTTTCTTTCTCTTTTTCTCCTCTTCTCTTTGCTGTGTTGAGGGCTAGGGTTGTGCGGCTGAATAATTGCCGACGCCCCTGTTTCTCTTCTTTTATTATTATTATTTTTTTCTTTCCTTCTTCTTCTTCTTTCCTTCTTTTCTTTCTTCCTTTCTTTCCTCCTTCTGTGAGGCTGGGTCGTCGGTCAAATAAACTGATGCCCCTTCCTCTTTCCTTTTTTTTTTTTATAACTTTTTTTCAAAAATGCCCCCAAGATTTTGGGGCATTACAGTTGTGAATCACAGTGGCTTGGGGATTGTTACTTCATTGTTTATATAAGCTTCTAATCATGGGTGGATAGAATACAAGAACTTCATTAGGAAGGAGAAAGGGACAAAAGAAAGAAAACAAACAAGCAACAACAAAGAAAAAGGAAGACAAATGCAATAACAATAATTCACATATTCCCAGAAGTTATACCAGTCCAACTTCTCAAATTCTTTTCTAATAGATACCCAATCACCCTTGTGTCTGATATCCTTTCTATTTTCTAATTCCTATGGTGGTATATACCAGAATCTCCTTTTCAAATAAAGATCTTTTTGAATTGGAGATTGATCAGGTGGCATACTTAATATTCATTGTTGGTAATGTTACATTGCTAATGATGAGTTTGATAGCTGTATTAGGGTCCTTGATGCGTCAAGTATTTTTTCTTTTAAATCCTTTTTTGAGAGCCTTTCTCTTCCCCCCTCTACAATAAGTTCATTCCCTTATAAGAAAGTTTGGTTCTCTTCTATGCATCCCCGAATTCAGGTGTTCTTTGGATTTCTTCCCTAGATCGGTTGAGCATTATGAATATTCTTCAAAGAAGGCGGCCATATATGGCTATTTCTCCCAATTTGTGTGCCTTATGCAAGTATGATGGGGAAAACAAGTGCTCATATAATGATTCATGTGATAAATTTGGGGCCATTTTATATTGAGAATCTCTATTTCTTGGGTTATCCCTTGTTACGTGGTTGACCTTGTTTGCCTATGGAATGGAGGGTTCTTGGGTGATCAATTAATCATGGTAAGCAGTTCTAGACGTGGATTCTGCATGGAGTGTGCTAGGGCATATGGAAGGAAAGATGTTACCTTTAAACTATTGACTCAAGCTAATGAACCAAAACTTTAAGATAGCTTGATTTGCAAGTATACAAGTGTTGTAGTACTTCACAATGTCAAATCCATAGGGGTTGACTTCTGTCGCAAAAAAAAAAAAACTAAGATTACGAATAAGAAAAAGAGGAGAAAAAAGAGATCTGAGATTTTTCACACTATAGTATGGAGCAAAACCAAGATAAAAAGAAGAAAACAATGGTAAAAGGTACTAAGGTTTTGAGAATTCATTTAATAATTCGTAATATTATTTTGAATCAATTTATTAGAGTTAAAATCGCAGATATGGCCCTAAACAGAGCAGAATGGCGGAATAGGATTTGTGTAATCGACCCTAAATAGTTGGGATAAGGTAGTTTATTCTTGTTCTTGTTACCAGAGTTTAAATCGAATGAAGATTCTATTTAATCGGAAGATCACACAATTAAACCAGTAATAACACTCACATAAGAAAATAATTAAATAATTGAAGGTTAAAAACAATTATGCACTTATCAACAAGTTAGAGGGATTTCTTAAGAATTCACTATATTTGGAAATCACAAAGAATCAAAGAAAAATTTATAGACTTGTAATAATACACAAAACAAAATAAAAACCATTCAATAACGACAAATATCACATTAAACCTCTATTGTTAACTCAAAATAATATCATAAATTACTAACTTTCACCTCTAACCTTAGCCGGAATTTTAGCCGATCATCCTCACAAGAAGAACTATGAAAATAAGACTAAAACTTAAAGAATTAGAAGAGAAGAGAAGTTAAGAAGTGATCTTTTCGTCCCTTGCTACACCTCTTTTATAGAGGAAAAGTTGAGAGAGATTCTTGGTCAAAAGGTCTCCAAACTTTCATAATTTTCCTCATTCTAAATTTGCTTGAACTTGCATGCTATTTTTTACCCCAAAATCGTCTGAATCTTGAAATCTTTGTGAAATGGCAATTTTTTCGATCTTTCAGTTACCTTTTCAAAGCATCTGACATTGCTTCAATCCGATATGCAAGTAAAAAATTATGCTCAAAATACTGAGAGTGACTCAAAACTTTCTTTATAGCATTTGTTTTTCTAAATTAGGTTTAGAGTGAAGATACTCTTTCAAGTGGCCACACGATTTTTACTTGGTTGATCAATGCTTGACCCGGTTTAACCTCCAAACATCATTCTCTATTAATTTTGTCATTGAATTTCTATGGATGTTTGATCTTCACTTGATTAAATCGATTGGTGTTGATCTCCATTTTGAATTTGACTCTATCTCCATGAGTGAGCTTTGTGATGTAGCACACCTAAGTAAAAAGTTGCTAACCTGTTGGTTTATGGGCCCAATGGAATTTAAACAACCACAACACGTGAAAAGAACTCAAATACAGCTTATGAGATATACAACTGTTCAAAACAGACTACTGTAGTCCCAAGTTAACATTCCTAAAATCAATCAAGTATAGCAATCAATAGGTACCCTCAATGATCAAGAGCTGACCAGGCTAAAGAACCATAGCCAGTAATCAAGTTGGTTATTGGGACAGAAATAAAGGCTAACTCAGAGAAGATTTATGGTCTCAAATGGATCAAACAGGTCTAGGTAAATAAATTAGGTAATTTGGTTCACTATTGGAATAAAAAATCAGCTACTGGATATTGAATTTTGAACATTGGTTCGTGGGTTATCCCTCCTATCCCTCTCCTCTTCCCATGGTGTTGCTGTGAGGTCCCCACAGGGTGTTTCCTAGTTCTCTTCTCAATATTCTTCCTCCTTCTTTCTTCTTCTAATCTTCTATTCTATCTATCATCCCTCTTCTCCTACCTATCTTCTTCTCCTTCTTTCGATACCTTCTCCTTACCTTGCTGCTGCTATATTTCCCACCTGAATAATCCAAGTTTTTGAAATCTGAAAACTGCATAAGATAAGGGCTCACAGTTGGAGTTTTCCAGATCATAAAATAGATCAAATTGGCACCATCAATTGGAGGTTCTTCTTTCCATATTTTATCAGGGTTTTATCCTTAATTTAATTCTTATTTAACAGATTTGAAATTCAATGTAAAATTTGGGACATGAACAAAAGAGGGAGGCATAGATCTAAGATACATCCTTTTCTTCTTCTTCTTCTTTGAAAGATAAGATACATCATTTTCTAAGAATCCAACAATTGAAGACAAGGACCCATAAGCTATCTTTACCTTGTCTTTCCCAGAACAATATGATAGGACAAAAATAGATTAAACATACTAGTCATATAGTTGGATGCTCTTGAATCAGTGATCCAGGAATGACTGGGTGTTGAGACAGAGGCACTGAAGGCAGAGGCTCAGGTACCTACATTCACAAAAGATGAAGTAGAAGTAGCAGTAGAAGGCTTGAGCTGTGATAAGAGGTGACGAGGAGACTTCATCTCCTTTCTAGTAAAGTCAATAATCTCAACTGACATATTTAGAACTGGTGGAACAGGCTTCTGATGTGTGCCTGTTGGAGTAGTTGAATTTGTACTAGATTGGCCACTTCTATAAAATAAAACGAGACCCACTATCATGATTGTCACTCATAGAGCCTCTTTTGGGGATGGCCATGAAGATCCAAACAAGTCTCCTTAGTGTCATGAATGAACGACCACCATGCTCACATCTCAACTTATATCTATCATTGATCACTATGCCAGTCCTTCTACCATGACTACCAGAGTTACCTTTACCACCTCGCTGAGATGAAGAGGCCATAGCAGACCTGCATTTTATGTAAGCTACAACATAGTGTACTCTGGCATCTCTCCTCTCTGAGGAGATGAGAATAAACCTCAGACAAGGATGGATATGTGTTTCGCCTTAGAAGTTGAATCCAAACTTGTTAACACTCTGGATTCAACCCTACTAGTAACTTAAATACTTTATTTGTTTCCACAGATCGATGATGGACTGATGCATCCTCTGGGCATCTAGCTAGAAATGTCTAGTAGTGTTCTATTTCCTCCCATATGTGATGGAGATTAGAGTAATAAGTAGTCACTTACTGCTTGCCCTGCTTCATCTGCCTGATGCTTTGGTGGAGCTCATAAAATCTTGCTATTTTCCCTACATTCGAGTAAGTCTGCATCACATATCCCAAACCTTCATCATAGTGGAGAGAAATAAGTACCCACTGCTAATGTCAAGTAGCATAGAGTGAAGCAACCATGACATATGACCATTACATTTTCAACCTTCCACTTTGGATAGGAATGTTTCTGTGGGCTAGAGGCTGAAATATCCCTGTCAAATATCCAGACTTCACTATACTTGTGATTAAAAATATTGCAGATTGGGACTATGCCAGAAAATTGATCTCATCAAGCGTCGCAATAGTGATTTATGTTTTAGGGACATCGGATTGGCCCACACCAAGTCCATTCCCTCTTAATCCAGACTTAGGAGACGATTGAATGATATCTGACATCCTTGCATTGAACACAATTATAAACTACTCTTTCAACTAGGAAGTATCACCACATCCACCCCTACAGCCCAACTAACTCTTCATAAGGAAGGCTGTAATAGGTCTCCTGATATCACAAACAGGGCTTTGCAATCCTTCTTCATCAAAATATAAGGTTACATAACCCTTAAACCACTAAAACGTAGGGTTACGCCACTTGAAAGGCTTCGAAACATCATAAAATGCCACAAAAACTAATATAGCAACTCTTCTGCAACCCCTTGATGCTCCAGCAGGTGTAACAACATATCACTCACACTTACATATATGCATCTAATCAACCATGGACATGTCTACTTTACTTATAAAATCAAACACAACAAAATAGAAAAGAAACAAGAGGGCGTTAACATTGGAGTAGAAAATTCATCACCAAGATTTCAATACTCCGTAAAATCAGATGAAATTTTGTTAGATCCCTCATATTGCATATGACCAAGATCTACCATCCCATCTCATAAAAAAATCAAGTACTAAGCGATTTTCATAATCTTATTATTATTTTTATTTTCAACAAAGAAACCTCTTTAAAACATCTTTCTTGTCTTAAAAAAATCCCTAAGAAAATAGTTAAAAATGCCTTAATTCATCCTTTATTAGCATCTAAATTTTCTTGATTAGGTCGCTGTAACAGTCCTTACGGCTTGTTGATGTCTGTAGTATGGCCAGTTGACATCAACGGTGGATCTTGAAGCTTTTGTGTTATTCTGGTAATTTTGAACTCTGATACCAAGTTGGGATTTACGAATATGTGCTTGTGTGTGTATGACTCTAGGGTTTTAGGACTGAAAAATAAGGAAAATGAAGGAGGAGACATAGAAGAAAACATATAAGGGCTGAATACGCATGAAGCATAGTTGCAGGGAAGTTTGATACAAGGTGGGAAGCTCGTTTGGGAAGCTAATTCCATTCCAGTCCCTTAAGTAGTGTGAAGCACACTTCCCAAATGTGAGAAGCTTGGTGAAGCAAGTGAATGCTATCTAGGGAAACGAGTGGAAGCCTTTGGAGAAGCGAGTAAAAACGTCTAGAGAATTGACTAAGAAGTGATCTAAGAAATAGTATTGTATTTTATTTACTGTAAATCCTATACTGTTAGTATCCAATAAAATATTATTTATGAGATTTAGTAATGATTTTGTAGGAAAAAAAGATTTAGAATTGAATTTATTGTCTATATTATTTTATTCCTATCCAACAAAAATGATTCCAATCCGAAGGTTTTTATACTAGGTCTTCTATATTCTAACTCTAAGATGTAAGTTATCTACAAAAAAATTGTATCTATGTTTGGCCATACTAGTTACAAATGGTTTGCATATTGATTTATATGTCATGATTCTTTGTATTTTCATAGTATAGATTTTAGGTTTTTTGGACCTTCTTTAAGTTTATTCACTTTATTATATTGTAGTTGCAATTATTGATTATAATTTATAGTTATTTACTTTATTATCATTTTTTCGCTTCTCTCTTCCCAAGGATTTATTGAGCCTCGCTTTCTGTGTCTCGCTTTTGCATTGCTTCCCGCTTTCGCTTCTTGTTTTGGTAACTAAGGTATGGAGAGTGTATCTTCTCTTTCATACTCAATCTATTTATATTCAAGGGAAAAATGCAATAGAAATACCTAGGTTATACCGTATAATAATGAGTATACCTTTATATATGAAACTGGACATAAATGTCCTTATTACATACTACATGATGTATCCTACTATATTCCTAAATGTAATAGGTCTTCTATAAATTAATGAAGAATTGAAGTTTCTCTGCAAATCCTATGGGTTCTTTAAGGTGTGACTCTTCTCTAGTCTCTAATATAAGGGTGAAACTCCACTGCTTTCTTAGTTTAAGGTAGGTGAGACTCTAATTGAGAATAAAAGTACAGCAAGTGAGACACTTCCTACACTCTTTTGTCTCTTATCTCTCTTCTGTCTTCATGCTCCATCAATAAAGAAATTTCCTCCACATTTCTAAGAAAAAGATTTCCCTCTTCTTTCAACATGCATGCTTCCTCCTAAGCCTCTAGTGATCCTTTTATACATTAACTGGAGAAAGTTTTTTGGTAAAATTTCTAAAGTTTTAGCACTTTGCTATGGACCTCAAAAAGGGGGAGGGATTGGAAGGGAAGAATGGCAAGGATAGGTTTAACTAAGATGATCATTCACCAAAGGAGATGAATTCTCCTTTCAAGTCACATCGGATCCCAAAAATTCAGCAGATTTGATTAAGACATCTCAAAAGACAAATTACTAACTCTGAAATCCAATGCTTCATTTTTTTTTTTAATTAGAGAAAATTCATTGAGAAAGGGGATACGGCAACCCCAAAACCCAATATGAAAAAAAACCACTGCCTATATCTTTTACAAAGTTGCCCCAACCCCACTTTACATCAGTAAAGTTACAATTCGAAAACTCTTTACCATTAGTATCCCAAAAGAAGCATCTATCTTTAGCCCTACCAAACACCTTGAAGGATGGTTCAGCATGATTTGGAATATTTAATCGTTCCGTTCCACCCACAAATACCAGCACATCACATGGAACAATGACCCCACGGTGCTTGCCTCTTCCTAGAGATTTCCAAATCATCCAAGAATCAACCATTGATCTTAATTCCCACGGGGTAGTTCAAGAACACCAAAGTCTTGGAAGACAATTTTCCACACCTCCTTGGCAAAGGCACAATGAATAAGGAGATGATTGATGTATTCCTTGTTCATTTAGACACATCAGACATATATTAGGAAGGATATATTCTCTTTTCTTATCCATAGTTATTATGTCACCCTTTGTGGCTGTCTGAATGAAGAATTAAATCTTTGTCGTTGCTTGAGATTCCCAAATAGTCTTCCAAGGAAAGTCACCCTTACCTTGGATATCATAGAAATTGTAGCAAGACTTGACTGAAAATTCCCCATTCATCATCCAAGATCTGCAATCCACCCTCTCATTGGAAATCTGATGCTGATCTAGATTACCAAGGAGCTGAGCCAGCTAATCAAACTCCCAATCATTTAGAGGTATGGGGAGCTGCACACACCATCCCTCTCCCATTTCCTCTGAGGATCAGCAATCAAATACCCATGTCTTCTGATTATAGCAATGCTGAAAATTTATGAAAATTCAACCTGCAACGGACGAGAGGAACACCATCTATCTTTCCAAATTGAGATATTTGCACTCAACCCAATTTTAATATTTATTACTTCTTTAAACAATTCTAACTGAACCATGATGCCCTTCCAATAGCTTGCACCATGAGACAAACTACCTTATTTGATTCCCAAACAATTACCAGACCATACTTGGCCTCTATAATCTTCTTCCAAAGGCTATCTTCTTCAATACCAAAACACCACAACCATTTTGAGAGAAGGGTTCTATTGACCAACCCTATTCTCCTTATACCCAGTCCTTCCTTTTTGGGTTTACACAAACCTCCTCACCAAACAAGATATCTGGAATCATCTATCCATTTGCCCCATAAGAAGTCCCTTTGAGTTTTTTCAATTGCTTTAACAATAGAAGTCGGAATAACAAAGAGGGGGAGAAAGTTTATAGTTGTAGGGAAGCTTGTTTGGGAAGCTAATTCTATGTTGCTTCCTCAAGTAGTGGGAAGTGCAGTGAAGTGAGTGAAAGCTATTTAGGGAAATAAGAACCTTTGGAGAAGTGTATAGAAACGTCTGGAGACCAATTGGGAAGCAGCCCAAGAAAAAATATTATATTTTATTTAATGTATATCCTATGCTATTAGCACTGAATAAAATATTATCTAAGAGATTTAGTAATGATTTTGTAGGAAAAGAAGATTTAGTATTAAATTTATTGTTTATACTATTTTATTCCAAGCCAATAAAAAAGATTCAAATCTGATGGTCTTTATACAAGGT